>SWEM01000251.1:0-42371 GCA_019593585.1 Nitzschia palea | reverse complement strand
TTGGCATGACTCATACGACTAAAAGGAGCTCTTGCAAGGTTCCATTGACTGTGAATTTCCCTTCCAAAATTTCGAGTTTCATGGAAATTCCATGACCCCCACGGAATGGAATGGAAGCAACCCCAATCTTCAACGAAGGACCTCAACGTCACAAGCGGAAAAGTCGGTTTCTGCGCTTGTAAAATTAAATATAATGTGAGGTTGAGTGTGAATACCAGATGGATTGGCCACTGGATCTGTCGAACTGTTCGTCGTCGAGTCGTTCATGGGAACCATGGCTGCAGAGGGTGCTGCAGAGGGTGTCATCATCTGTAGCGGATTGCTGGCCATGATGGATTGTTGTGGTATGAAAAAGCTCATGGGATTGGGCGCAATCATGGGAAACTGGCCACTGGAGGTACTGCTTCGCATCCTGGGTATTCCACACAAGTTAGGGGCTATGATATTTCCAGTTGTAAGCCTTGGTTCAGAAAGTGAAAGCTGCAGAAATGAAAGGGAAGGCATGTTCACTCACATTATCTATGGCGGAAACGCTAGCCTAAAGTGCAGATGATCGAAACTATTGAAAATGCCACAGATTTCTTGTGCACTTCCTTTAGAGGTTTACTGTAAGCGCCAATCGTAACTAATCCATGAAGGTGGGGTTGTTGTCATGCCTGACCGAGACATAAAAGGGAGCAGGAGACTGTAAAATCACAACAATGGCACAAGTCATTAGTAAAGAGATACCTGATAATATGGACAATACTTGCCCATTTGAACAGGAGAACTCAACCATAACCACGAAACACGAAGCGGGAAGTGACGGCGACCTTCCTATCACTGAGAAACCACCCATGAATCGAATTCATATTTTGTGGGTCCGTTTGAGATTGTGGAGACGCCTTAATTATACAAGCAAACCTTTCCCCGCTACTGACGCAGATGTTATTGCATTAGCCTCTCTAGGTGACGGGTTTACCCGTGAGGGGTACACACTTTATCCTAGGAAATCTGGCTACACATCAGAGTCCATCGACAAGCATTCCAGACTTACCAGGCATCAAACGATGACCTTACACCGGGTCCTCTTCATGTGGCTGCTCATGACCATAATTCTTCTAACTTCAGGTGGTGCTTCGGCTGAACCCCTCGCAGATACTACGGAAGAGTGGGAGGTGAGTCGGATCCTGAATATGTCGAGTGGTCTCGATGTCCCCTATTGTAGCGATGGTGAGGGCCTCTATGCCATTGACCTAGCGAATGCGTCAAATGTTTGAGGATGTATATTTCACGATTACGTCATACAAGTTGGTCAGCAGTCCACAAGCCAAAAATGGTAGGCTCAATTCGCGCCGTTTATTAGAAAGGCCGGTACCACCGCCAGGGTGTTGTGCCTTTCGTTACTATGGAAGGTGTTATACGGAAGTAAACGGGGGACATAGGCGATGACGCACTGCAAAACAATCATGGCGCTGGGTTGATGCAGCCTCCATGCGTACGGGATCCGGAGGTTTTTCCGACGGTTATGCTTTTCCCGAAGATGTCCAGATTTGCAACGTTCAAGCTGCGACACTCAGCTCTACTTTTACTTGTGACATGGGCAAACGACCACGTGCGAAGCTAACTTACATCTGGAAATTTTCAGGGTCAGGAGGGGATAGCTTTGATTTTGAGAACACGGTAAACAGTGAGACTGTGGAGCTGAACGATGTAAGATTCTGCCGCGCTGGGACCGGTAATGGTTTATGAAAGGGCTCAGATGGACCCACTAATATAGGCTATCAGGTTACTGCGCTTGCGGAGGAGGAGCCATCCAAGACAGCTTGTCATAGACGAAAGATGCATGTGTTATGGAAACATTCAAAGAGAAATTAAGTCAGACAAAAATCAATCAACTACTATAGTCACAAGGACTACGTCAGGTTGACGAAGAAACACCGAAACATTCAGCCGACCGAACAACAACAAGAACAACAGCTCACACTTTCAATAAACTCTTGGGTTCTAACTTTTATGGAGTAGGAAGCCTATTTGCTTGCTCTCTGAAGTATGGACTAGAGATACAGAAGGGTAGACCCATGTTAGAAGTACTTGATCGTCCAAGTCGAGTGACCGGAACGAATGAGATTTCCCCATATGAAATAAATGTTGGCCCAGAAATGTTTTGTATCGGTTCTCGTCAAAACCGCATCATAATATCAATCATTCATCAAATGGTTTTCTTTCTGCCTCCAAGACAACCATGATGATGCATGGGCACACTTATTTTCCGAATCAAGCATTTGATTGGATTGTATTTTGAAAATCTCAAAATGATTCTGCCACTACAAGTACTTGTAGCGTTTGGGGGAATCCTTCTCTTGGCTCGAGACCTCAATCCTACGACAGTAGTGCAAGCTTTCACTGTTCCTTATTACCGTCAGTCACGTTGTAATAATCATTACTGTCTTGGCCCTAGCCTAAATGGACAGTGAGATTGTCTAAACTTATGGATCGGATGTTGACGCCGACCGAGAATGTCTCAGCATGGATCTGGACAGAGTGCAACATCAAGGTTAATATGATGACCACGACTATGTAAACGATGACGAAGACCTATACATTCGACGATTGGGATGAAGCAAGACTACAGGAACAGATTGATCAAAAATGATATCAATGAGGAAAGAAAGTGTTGCCGCAACGAAGCACGAAAGTCTCAGAGGCAACCAGACGGCAAGGCGACGAGTGATATCATTGTCGAGCTCACCAACAATATTAATAACGCCAAGGCGATAGTTACTGTGATGGGAGATCACGATGCATTGCAAGCCAAGTTAGAAGAGTTTCCACTCGTGATGATGGCGATTTGCCCTGAAATTAGGGAAGAAGTTAACTGTAAGCCCGACGCACCCTGCCAGGAGCTTGACCAAGCTTGGAGACTAGCCAATGGCAAGGACATGTCCAATGGAGACTTTATTAACAAGCTTGCACTGCAGCTTCTGAAACTGGATGAAGGAAATGTGCGGTCAGCCTGGCAAGTATTCCAGATCGAGTTGCCATACAACAAAGTTGACTTGATGGCAGAGGCGGGGTTGCAGCGGGTTGTCTACCACCCGTTTTTGTATCTACTCGTGGCGGGAGCGGGGCCCAACCTTGAATTATCTAAGGCCGGTGAGACCATGATCTCTCTCTCTCGGTTTGGTACAAGGCAAAAGATGATACACTGGCTCTAAAAGCAAGACTTGCCATCGAGGTGGATCCAGCCGTGGGTTTGACTCACGATAGATGGGATCCTTTTGGCATGCTGGAAATTCATCCAGGTCATGATTACTATGGAAATCACAATGACATTGGCAAACCATACAATGATAGCCCAACTTGAGTGATTACGAAAAGTGTTGCCTCATGACAAGTATCACAGCTGGTGCTATCCAACGATGCATGAAGGTCAAGAACGACACGCGATACGATCACGTTGCCATTCCCTTCATGATTGCTACGGGGGAACGTGCTCGCTGTATGTGACAACGTTGGACGATAAAGGAATTCAAGGTGCAGAAGGAGCAAGTCAACACGTACAACACTTTGCATACCATTTCTTCTATGCTCACCCAATCGGATCCAGAATCTCGGTGGTCCTTGACACAGGCTTTGGAGAAAGGTCAGACCGTCGAAGCAGACATAGAATGAGGTATCTGTTTTCCCATATTGATAAATTTGTTGCCTCATGCTTCCCTATTAAGCAACAATATATTTCACCATAACTCTCAGAAAACATAGTCTACAGTAGTAGCTTCGATATTAGACGTGTACTATTGGTAGTAGAGTGCGAAAGTGTTCCAAGACCATACTGGGTGACGCCGGTTAGGTCGATCACTCGACGCCCGGTAGGTAGGGCCATCTACTCTTGTACCACCAAGTGTCATAATGAGTACCGGTAGTGTGTTTTTACTTTTTGACTTGAGCCCACAACCATTCGGGAGTGACCGACTTGGGACGTTCCAATGGCAAACCCAAGGCACGGTCCCAATATAGTTGAGAAAGTCCACCCACCGCTCGACTGACACCGAATAGAACGGTGTAATATTGGAATTGTGTGAATCCATAGTGCCACAACAAAACTCCGGAATGAGAATCGACATTCGGGTAAGGATTGGCGACCTTGCCGTGTTCCTTCAAGATTCCTGGCATGACTTGGTAAATGGTATCCACCACCTTGAACAATTCGTCATCAGGCATGTGCTTGAGACCAAATTCACGTTGGCACGTATAACGGGGATCCGTCTTTCGGAGTACGGCATGACCATAGCCAGGAATGACCTTTTTGGCGTTCAATGTCTCCCATGCAAATTCGGTAATGGTTTCGGCGTTGACTGGTTTGCCTTCGGAATCAAACTTGTGCTTGAGATCCTGGATCCACTTGAGCACTTCTTGATTGGCCAATCCGTGCAGGGGACCTGCCAAGGCATTGAGACCGGCGGCATAGGACAAGTAAGGATCCGACAGGGTACTTCCAACCAAGTGAGTAGTGTGAGCCGAAGCATTTCCTCCTTCATGATCCGTATGGATACACAAGTACAATCGCATCAATTCATCAAAGCCTGGATTGTCGTATCCCAACATACGACAAAAGTTGCCCGCATAATCCAAGGAGGTATCTTTGTTGACAACGCCATCAAAGTAAACGTTGCGATAAATAGTGGCGGCGATTTCAGGGCATTTGGCCACAACCCCAAGAATATCTTCCAAGACATATTCATGATATACGTTCTTCGGGACACCCTCCCCGTAGGCCTTGGCAAATTTAGATTCCGTCTGGCAAGCATTCAATCCAATAGCGAATTGTGTCATGGGGTGCATGTCCTTGGGAAGGGACTTTAGGAGAGGAATAACGTGGGGAGGAAGTTCCGAACGTTCAAATAAGTCTGCTGTCAAGGTATCAACTTGTTCCTTGGTGGGAACTTCAGAAGTCAAGAGAAGCCACAAGATTGACTCCAAGAGTGGTTCACCCTCACCCGGCACACCACTATAAGTGGGAAGAACTGCTTGGCACTCTGGAATGGTGAGACCACGGAACCGAATTCCTTCCTCGGGATCCAAGTTGGAAGTCTCCCACAACATGCACTTGACACTACGAGCTCCACCAATGCATTGATCAATCGTGACATTGCCAATAACGTGATTGCCGTGTTCCTTCTTGAGTGCCGCCAAATTCTTTTGTTTCTCGGGCACTTGAGCCAACAAAGTCTCCTTGAGCGTCGTTACGCTACGAACATTTTGAGCAGTAGGAACCTAAAATTCCAACGAGATCAACGACGTACCACAATGAGACAACCTCTCACCGACGCATGAACAACAAGGCAATGCACATACTGCCCATAATCACAATCATCAAACTAAAATCATGACCTACCTTTCGGACTAGCTCCTTGACCGACTTGGAAAGCAGATGAGCCATTTTGATTGGTTGTAGGCGTTGTTTCAAAAGGTTTGTGGATTCGAAACAAAGAGAACGACTGGTGCTTGTACTATATATACGATAGCAGTGCCCCAAATCAACCCAATAGGATTTTGTGGCTCGTCGTTTTTCGTTTGTCGTGGTCGTCGTTGTAGCCGTCGTTTGGCGGTGATGGGCCGTGTGGTAGTACCTGCACCAGTTTCGTTGCATCCAGATCGTTCTCTTCATCAGTTGGCTCCTTCGCCGTCCCGCGCGCTGGACGAGAGGGTTCTTTCTCCACATTCTTGGGAGCGCTTTCTGATTGGTCACTCTACCAGCCATGCGATAGATTTAGCTCGGGAAAAATTATGGATCCTTCGCCTCGTCGGTCCCCCTTCCGGAAGTCCCATCGGAACTTTTGTCACAGTACCGGTAGTAAAAGATCCAGCAGTTAATTTCCATCCACCTTGACGACGACGCTGTGACATGATGCGCATTTTTGTTTCGAAAACGTTGCAATGGATATGATGAGCGTGGATTGTGTTTTTTGGTGCTTTGGCGACAATCATCATGTTTGAACACACACACTTATTTTTGGTCTTTACACTGTTTGTTTATGATTGTATGAAACCCAAAAAATGAGATTTTTGTTGCGACCAAGATGGTCGTTGGGAATGATCATTCTGTTGGCACAAGCTGTATGGTGGCCCAAGAACTCTGCAACGCTGGCTTTTACTGTTCCATTACCGTGTAGAGTCACGGTATCATCACAAAATCGCAAAAAAAGTTTACTATGAGCGTGTCTCCTGATCAACGGGATGATACGGATGATGAAGAGGACGCGGAAACAAATTATAGCAACGAAAATTTCTCGGCGCAAAACCGAGATGACAACGATGGCTAGCGGAACAGAAGATGTGGATACTTTCTCAAAGAATCTAGACCTTGACCTGATGCTTGATGTCATAACCGAGTTCGAGAAAGGAATAATCCAGCTCGACAAAGAGATGGAGTGGACGAGGGCAGGTATGGCTAAGCCAACAAAACAAATCAAGGACGTAGAGACTCTCTTAACTGTCCTGCAAGACAATGACGCCTTGCGTAACAAGTTGGAGGAGTTACCCCTTATGCAAATGGTGGTTTCCCCGGAAAAAGTCTTTGGAAGCGAATCGAGAACGCTTGGAGGTTTATTGTCGAGAACAAACTTCTCCTCGCGACGCAGGCCACACACCTGGACGCTGTGAAACGTCATCTCGAACGTATGAGGTTCCTTCTCATCCAAGGGCTGCGCCCTGAACGAACGAAAAAGAGTATTAGAACATTGGCACCAATGCCGCAATAAGACTCAAAGAAATCGGGTGTATTCTTGAAAAGGTCCGAAGAGCAGATGGCTCAAGACGCTGCTACGTGTGGTGACAGGTTTGCCAACGTGGAGTATCCTTTTGATCGCTTTGTCCACTTCAACAAGGATTTGGTAGTGTTGACGTAGATCCAGATAAAATGAAATCACTATTCTTCTTTCGGGGTATTGTGACTTGAAGGCTGACAATCTACGTTGGAGTAATGGGATTGTCCGAGTGGTCGACTTTGGACGCAATTCCCAATGCAACAAGTGTTCGAGGTACCGATGGCTATCAGGCTCCCGAAGTTTTGAATGGAATGGCTTGTTCGACCAAGTCGGACACGTTTCGGTCGGTAAGATCATTTTGCACTATTTAGACCAGGTGCAGGATGAGGCGTTGCAAGAACAAGTCGATGCCTGCAATGCTTTGTACAACATAAAGTCGGATCCCGTATCACGGCGGAGCCTGATAAGGCCTATGGGAAAATGCGAACCTTTTCGCCCTTGACAATTGAATGTTTTACTTCATGATTCCTGTTCACAGTTCCAATTGCCAGTGTGCAAAGTCAACAGTAAGGATTTGCGAACCACCATGCCAACAAGGCAACATAGTATCAATAGAGGTGAAAGCTGAAGTCACATAGTAGACTTTTGACTAGTGGAAACATGATTTTTATAATCAATTTAGAAGCAATTGGTGTCCCAGTGTTTTTGGTACACAAAGGAACAGAGTATTTTGTGGCGGTGGAGCAATATGGGTAGTGGATAGTAGTAGGTCTTTTATTGGGGGCCAAAAGGTATATTGCCAGCTCTCGTATCAAGAGAGTTGATATTACCAGACGTGACACAAGTCTCCGTTGTAGCGCGATAATTGTGAAATTACCATCAGACAACACGGCATCAACTCATAATATCCTTGCCTCTTCACAGGAACCTAGTTGGGAAAAAGCAAATTTTCGATAAACTCGGTGGAATTGGCCGAGAAAATGTTGTTGTTTTGCTTCTTCTTCTATAGGAATGATGTATCCAAGATGGCAAGCGCATCTCGTGTGTCACAGATACTGCACGGTATCTTTGTACTAACGGCTTTTTGAGAGTGGTCATTGGAAAATCAACAACAACAACAACAATCTCGTCACCGTAGCTTCAAGAAAGTAGTACTTGTTCAGCCGTCATGTATCTGTCGTTTTGTGGAATGTGTTTCCAATGCCTTGTATGTCCAATTCTCGGATGAAAAAAAAGGCGCTGGAAATTCAGACCACATTCGAAAGTTCCATCTCTATCAATCCACTCATGTTGTTGTCCTTGATCGGTTGATTAAGAGAATAGCGCTCCATTCCTACCTACCGGCAATGTGGAGTATCTTCTACCGGTAGTAATGGTGATGATTAAAGGAGTGGAGTCGATTGACATCGCGTCAATCATGTCCGAAACGGACAAGTGCCGGTAGGAAAATGACCTGACGTCAAAATGGGCTTATATTTTATGTCCTTCTTCCAGTCCTGAGGCAACTGAGTCACGAACACGTCCTTGAAGCCAGAGTACGCTACGACGTTGGCGCTGGATCTTTCCGGGTTCTGATGAAAGGAATCTTGGGTGCAGCTGGCCTACCAGCAGATTTTGTCCAAGGAGTGACACCCTGTGCGGTGGTCTATTGTGATGACAAACAGCGTGGTTTGGCGACTTTTTCCACAGCTTGACAATTTTTTGGTAGATTCTCGAAGTTGCAGGTTTCACATTTTATTATCCTTGTTTGTCGTTGGGGTCCACCGGTAGAAGCGACGACCATGGTAGTTCAACGCAAGCGATCAATTTTCCAGGCTCGGACGACGAGCGTAGCAAGGAATGCCATGACACCACAAAATTGGGTCGTTGTCGTTGGTATGGTAATGATGGTGTCCTTGTCGTCATTCAGAAACGCCGAGGCATTGTCAGCGGCATCGGTGAAACCCACCCTGTCTACTGTTCCTTTACAATCGATGGAAACGACACAATTGGCTATTCTAGATGGTCCTGAATGGTTATCGATTCACACCTTGCAGAACAACAACAATATTCCTAATATACCAAATGCCAAATTTGGTTATATGAATGTGGTGGTTGGAAAAGACTCGCAAGGACAACAAATTATTGGTATCAAGAGTGACAACAACAGCAATGAAGAGCATGTCTATCAAGAGTCTGTAGCCAAAATTCCTGCTCGGATCAAAAAGGAAGATGCCATTGCCACCTATATTGCCTCGTTATCGACGATCCATGCCGTACTACCAAAGGCGGAACAAGTGGGTGGATCACAAGAAAACATGATTGGTGGTAAAGTCGTCATTTTGGGTGGCAATGAATTGGCCTGTTTTGCCGCCGAAGGACTGGCAAGTCTGGGGGTCCAAGTCTGCCTGGTCAGTACCGGAAATCCAAAAGTCAAACCAACCAAGCCTGGAAAAGGTGAGTCAGCATATTTATTCCCCTTTGCTATGCAGGTTGCCTGTAGGCTTACCAAAACTCGGCGTGTTCTCACATGGAATTATTTCTTCGATATCTGGCACCCTATCTATCTTTTACTTTTTCATGGCGCGCAGTCGAAATTGTAAAACCGGCCGTCGGTGGAAATGTGATTGGGTTTGCCGCTCATGTGGGCAAGTTTGATTCCTTGTTGGATACCATTAGTAACGAAAGACCAATGAATTCAGTAGATCGCCGCAATACCGACAATGAGGAAGACGATGATGCAACATCTCTCCCTTCCTTTTCGCGGGATAGTTCCAAATCTGTTTTGAGTTTATTGTCCTCTCGACACAATTGTCAAGTGTAAGAAATTTTCTGGAATGTATGTGTCAGAAACACCCACTCCTAACACTCATCATGACCCTGGTTGTCACATTGTCGTTTTGCCCTTGGAATGGTCCTTGCCCATCTTTTTCTTTTTTCAGATATGTTTCAACTGTGACACAATGTCAATTATTGGTAGCCAAGGATGGTATCCTGGGTGGTCCCCGCAAGGCGGATGACTATATTCGACAAGTAGGACAACCAACGTCCATAGTCTCGTCGGGAAATTCGGTTCCCATTATTCCCTGGTCCAATTTTGGAAGTACCGTGGAAAGCTTACTGAATGCTGGAGTCATTTTTTCTGCAAGGGCCCGAGAGACGTTGCATCAAAAATCCAAAAGTATTCGGGGATGGACGCTGGGAGATTTTTGGGAACAGTCGACATGGCCACGAGATTCCTCGGGGAGTGCGCAAATTCGATTTGGATTACCCGTCGTGGAAGATCCAAATTTGGACGAGGAACCATTATTATCCGAACCTCCCTCTCGACGATCGGAAACAAAAAAGAGTTTGTATGGTCAATTTGATTTTGAATCCAAGGATGATTATCTGGAAGATGCTCCTCCTCCACCAGTCCAAGAAAATCCCTATGTTTTCCAAGTCGCTGGAGTCCAAGGAGTCAGGACGGAAATTATGGAAGAAGAATTAGATTGCATCTTGTTTTTATCCGCCAAATTTTGTAAGACTTGCAAGGCCATTAATCCTCAATACACTCGCATGGCCCGACTCGGCAAGGAATCGTCTCGTCCCATTGTCTTTGCCAAGGCAGAAACCAGTGGAAGATGGGGCAAGGAGCTCGGAAGGTATCTTGGTGTGGAAGCGGTTCCAGCCTTTCTAATGTTTCGCAAGGGATCACGATTCGGATCGCCCTTGTCTGTCTCGAAACTTCCGTCTCGAAAAATTGATCGAGCCTTGGAATTACTAGAATCGGGAGCACCCTGGGATCCCGATGTCCTTCGAGAAGATGAGAAACAACCTTGAGAATCGACGTGGTATTGCGACAATCTCCACAGCACACAAGAAATTTTATCCTTCAACACATTCCACACCCTCAACAATAATATTCCCGAGACTAAATGGCATTATTCTTCGACCGGCCGACTGACTAAGGAGCTTCATGGATATTCCTTGAATACTGTACATTCATCAACAAGCTATGTGCGACACTTATACGAAAATGTGAGATTCGACAACTACTCCTGTGAGTACCGGTAATACACGCACTCTTGAGACATCATTCCGTCGATTGCACTTTTTTTATTTGAACGGTCAGTTTCTTTTATTTTTGATGATACTTTGTATGGATTGCTGAAACTATCTTGATAACGAGTTGATACGACGCGAGTAGAGGATGGTGCGAGGATCGCATGGGAGGACTCCAGTTGCGGGTCTTG
The DNA here is from genome assembly GCA_019593585.1 of Nitzschia palea. Taxonomy (NCBI): domain Eukaryota; phylum Bacillariophyta; class Bacillariophyceae; order Bacillariales; family Bacillariaceae; genus Nitzschia; species Nitzschia palea. The sequence continues at coordinate 31,408 of SWEM01000251.1, read as the reverse complement.
CCAAGGCCCATTGCAGCTCCATGGCTTTTTGTACCGGAGCACTACGGAACTACGACCATTCGATTCACTGTCAATATAATGTCAACAAGGCAAGCCAAATAATAGACCAGAAATTGGACTGTTTCTTTTTATTATTTCGGTCTCCATTCATACGTTCCACATCTGCGCCTTTGACAGTTGGAAGCATTGGCCTTTATTACGACAAGACTCAGAAACAAGAAGGAATCGAGATGTAACAGCACGAGTCCTGGCAAGTTCTAGTAAATAATAATTGTCTTCTGCTAGGGTCACTTTTTTGTTAAGGCAAAATTCACCTTCTCCTATCCGACATAATCAAAAGGAAAGGATGAAAAGTTGGAAGTTAAGAGTCCGAGTCTGATACCGCGGTATTTTGCAACGTTGAACGGCATTACTACCTCTTGATGCTAGGTCCTTCACCACCAAGACCCATTGCGGTACGCAGATTGAAAGAGCATACCAACGAGAAGAATTGCTTTCAGGAGCAGACAGCAGGATGATTTGGACAGTGGGAAGACGTGGCGTTTTGGATTGGTGATATACCAAGAATATCCTATAACCGTTTCGCCGTCGCTATGCTGCCTTCATGGTTGTAGCATTTATGAATCCTTGGTTGTGGTTGTTTCTTCTTCTTGTTGTTGTTGTAGTAATTCTTCCAAGGAGGAGAAATCTCCCACGGCTTCGGCAACCATTTGCGGTGGCGCTGCAATAAATTTGAGTTTGGGTGGGTAATAAAATCGTAATCGCGTATGGACCATTTTTTGGATCAAACTTGCCCCACCACCTTGGAGTAAATTGGTTTCCATTCTCGAAACCAATTTTTGATAGGTGGTACGAGTCAATCGATCATCCATCAATATACCATAGGGTAAGGACCAATAGACCTTGGCTTGTTTGGCATTGGTATTGACTTGGATATCTAAAATGGAAATGGGTTCTCCTCGCATAGTGATGAGTGGATGATTGGGATTCTTGTCACAAAGGGCATCCAAACATTCGGTAGTGACATCCAAAAGACGTTGAGATTCGGCAATTTGTTTATGACTGGCCAGTGCATCTTGTCCCGATGTTGTCTCAATGCTCTTGACCTTTTTCGTTTTACTTTGTACATCCTTGGCCGTTTGGGTCAACGAGGCCAAACCTTGACCAATGACTGATTCGAGACCTGGATTGCTGTTGGATCCTGGAAACGAGTCTTTGGAAGAAAACGAATACCGAGCAGTAGCACTGTAGGATCGGTAGTTTGGATACAAATATACCGGTAATTTGAAGGCCGCAACGTCCAATAATGGGAAAAGATCCTGTCGAGCGAGGAACCGCGACGATTGGGCCATAAGGATTCGTGGTGTTCTGACCACTACCGGTAGGAGGGATGGCAGGGGCATGATTCTTTGTGTATATTACTCTGCCTCTCAATAACAAATATGAAATGAATGAACGAATCCGCGGAAAATGCAGAGAAAGGTGGATGCAATGGGATCGTACGGTTTGGGTGGATGCAGATGAGGATATATATAGTACTACGAGTAGATACTTGTGTTAGGTACCCACAATACCTAGAAAGTTACATCATACTTAACGTTAGTAAGCTGAGATGAGTTGAAGTGAGCTCGCAGTCGAATGGCATTATCGCTAGTGCTGAGGTTCTGTTACTAGAGATGTTACATCGCCCAATCTGTTAACCGGCAAAGTTGTGGGAATTTTCATCAATCAAGAAAAGTGGTGTAGATGAGAGGTGTTTCTTCGTAGGCTATGTTCCCTCCTTCCATTTGTCGTGGGGGCGTGGGGTCCTTGATTTCGCAGAGAGAAATCACGATGATTCCATCTACCGGTACCAGGTAGCGTTTGGATTCTTTCAAGTGTCTCGTTTTGGATGCAGTAGTATTTCTATGGATTTGGAGTACAAGCAAGGTACAGTTGTATCTGTTGGCAACTCCTCTCCAGGTACGAAACGTGTCACGATTCAGGATATGTCGTGGTTTCGACAACGTTGCCGTTGTTTCCAACCGTCAAGAACGATGCAAAAACGGAATGGTTCTTTTTTGCCCGCGGCAATCACGACAATGAACAGGCACACACTTTGGTTTTGGAATCCATATCATATCTATAGTGAGACCAAAAATGAGAGTGGGATTTCTACCGAAAGTGGCCTTGGGAATGATGATTCTCTTGCCCCGAGACCAAAATCCTACCACCGTCCTGGCCTTTGCCGTTCCTTTCCCTCTTCAGCCATCCTACAAGTATGGTTGTCGTCTTTGTCCCAAGGAATGGACAGTACAAATGTCTACCGATAGATTGGATACTGACCATGTAGGCGACGCCGACAATGCACGCAACGGAGAGAAAGCACAAGACAATGCTAAAGAAGGAGCCAGATTGCTGGAACAGATAGTTTTCATCCAAAGACGCATCAACCTGGTCAACGACGTCATACCCGACCATTCCAGCACATACATGGAAATGGAAAGGTCGATAGCCCAAGACATGGATGAGGCCGAGCCCTTGGTTGGTGTGCTGGGAGACCGCAAGGCTTTGGAGGCCAAGTTGGACGAATTTCCATCCATGAAAAAGGTGATTTCCCTTGAAAACTCGTTCGAAACCAATCGAAAGAATCTAGAGCAATACATGGACCTGCTGCAATATCTCCGTACATTGGCCAACCTACACGTCGATGCTCACGAAAAAAACCGTCAAATCAAGGAAGTCATTGTGAACAAATTAGAAATGGATCTTCGAGCTCTGAAAGCAAAAAGCGTCAAAGTGGATTCATCAGGGCCATTGTCCAATGAGAGCCACCGCCCTGAATTGATGAAGAATAACTCTACCGCCAACAACAACAGTACTCTTCAAGAAGCCAAGAGCAACGGACAGTCAGCCCGAAGATTCCCAATTCAAGATCTCATTAAGGCGTTGACAACTAGCCGGGAGTATAACCAAACATCTTTACGTATCCAAGACAAGCTAAAGCCCAAGGACACGTTTATTGACAAGCTTGTCCTGAAGCTTCCAGAACTCGACGAAGGGCTTGTGCGGTTGGCCTGGAAGGCCTCTCAGTGTGACTTTCCAAACAAGAAAGTTGACACAATGACAGAGACTGAATTGAAGCAGTTTGTCTATGCCCCCTTTTCTCTTTTATTCAAGGCGGCAGCAGGTCCCAACAAGGAATTATACCGAGAGAATGAGACCATTACCGCCTCCCATACGATGATGTACAAGAAAAGAAAGGTCGATAAACCTCAAGATATTGTACCTATCATGAAGGTAGATGCAGCAGTGACTTTGATGGAAAATGGATTGGATGCTTATGGTATCATGGAAATCCAACCATTTAGTGATGACCCCAATTTGAGTGACTACGATAAATGTTTGATTGCGACGGTGAATACCGCCGTTACCATCAGGGAATGTATGAAGGTCAAAGGAGACACACGTTACGATCAAGTCGCAATACCTTTCATTGTGGCTGTGGGGGAAACGTGCTCTTTGTTTGTAACTACCTTGGACAACCAAGGGACTCCAGAAACGCAAGTTGTGGAATACCCAGGGGGAGGCGAAAGCCGAGACAATCATTTTGATTCCGCATCATGCCATGCAAGAAAGGAGATGTTTACTGCCTTTGCTCTTATTCTCAACACGTTCAAGACTTTCTTCAAAGATTATGAACAAATTTACAAAGATTGGTATACTGCACGCAAAAAAAGCACTATCCTATATGCCCAACATACTGATATGCGAGGAGTAATGCCCCAACTTTTGCCAGCGGAGCGTCATGGAAACCGACGAATAGACGACACGTTTGGCGCCATTACGGGTACAAATGAAATGCAACTACTATCTTTTCTGCAACACGAGCCATGCAAAAGGTAAGAATATACAAGACAGAGGACAATTTGTATGTACTAGACAATAATGCTTGTAGCGAGGTACGAGGATACTCTTTCCAACACTTTTTCTCGCAATAGTTGCATTAGTATGGTATGTAGGACAACACTATAATCTTCTTCCAATCTTCAATGTTCGACATTTATTGTACAATACTACCGGTAGTAGTCTTTTTCCCATTTGCCCATAACAAACTTTTGCGTTCCTAGCGAAATGCACCCAGTGGAAGGTAGAGAAGCAAAACGAGTGGATACTGCTAAAGTCCAATGCCTCAAATCGGACCGAGAGTAGTACCAATTGGAGCAATTGCAACTATTCCAAAAAGCGGAAATTGTCTGTTAATACTATATAGTATCGAGCTCGTCCATCGATACATATGATGTAGATTCTGCGGTCCTCGGCATCATGAAGCAACGTAGGGAGACATTGTTGTTGAAACGAAAAGTCTAAGCTTTCCAGCTAGCTAGTCATCACTCTCTTTGATGAGAGAAGAATCTATTCATCCGGGGAGTTCTTCATCTGACTTCCCAGACCCTATGACTTCTAATCCGCTACTGCAACAAGCAATTTACTACCTTGCACGCTTCTAGTCGGACTAGTCTAATCGGACAGGTCGATCCTAGTAGCGAAGTACCGTAGGTGCGCGCCCGCAGGTCCACGATTGAGCGCAACGGAAATAACACCTCGTTTCGCTCTCGTTGGTGTGACGTTTCGGCGACAAAATTTGTGTTGTCTTCAGAGCAATTCTCGACTCTCCTTTTCGGCTGCATCGCAAAAGATGGTCCATATTAGAACTCTCCGACCGAGATCTGGATCCCAACACGAAATTCCTCCGAAGAGATTGAAGACTCTAGCGGGAGCAGCAGAGCCAGCATCGCATTCAAGTGTCATTGCCAGCGACAATGTCGACGTGGCAGTGTCACAAGATGCAAAGGAACAAGTTCAAGCACAACAGGTGCAATCTGAGAATTCGAGCAAGCAACTCTTATTTGAAACTCTGCATGACGAAGAATCTTCCAACAATGACGCCGAAATGGAAGAGATCGACCAACGCATTGCCAAGGTTGTGGAGGAGATTAGAGAGTCGAAAGATTCAAGGACAGTGGCGCAGAATGAGCTGAAAATCGCGAAGAAGCTCTTTTTGGCAATTACGAGATCGGAATCCCTTGATTCTCTGTTCCAAGACGAAGACAACAATTTAAGCTTCTTGACGATCGAAAGCGATCAACCAAGAGAGGAACAAAAAACGCTTCTCAAACGTTTCATTCAAGGTCAAGCGGCTCATATCCAAAACCTCCAAAAAAACATTGCGACACTCAACGAAGGGAAAGAAAAAATGGAAAAGGAGAAAGAAAAACTCCAAGATCAGAACAAAAGTGGGATAGTCTTGTCTTATTCGAAGGCGAGAAAAGCTCAGCACTCTGGTATATACTATACCGAGGAGACTTTCCGAGTCCAATACTTGTCTGGTAACAGGTTTTGTGACATTGGAGTAATCGAAAAATGTGACGACCCGAACGACCAGTGTTCTTTTTGCATTAACCCCAACATTGCATGCTGGGACCCTTGTCCGGAACTTGTTGCGGCTTGGAAGGTCATACCCACTAGTCAATCGAAGAGTTCATATGACACATTTCTGAATGAATTTCTTCCTCACGTTTCCGCACTAGATCGAGATTGGATGGAAAATGCATGTGTGTCGCTCAAGAAAAAGATGAATCTGTGGCGTGACAAGTCGCCGGAGATGGCGTTGCAGCAAGCCATATGCACCCCATTCATTGAAGTTTTGATTGCTGCAGCTGGTCCTTGCACTGTTGAATCAGACGAATATAGGCCCAACCGCATGATTTCCTCATCATTGACCATTTCATGTCAGATGAATGAAGGAGACGAGAAATTTAAAGAAAAAAAGTTGTCCATCATGCCAGATGTAGCGGTGACGTTGCAAGAAAACTGGGACGCCTTAGGTATGATTGAGATGAAGCGTGGTGATCACGAGGATGAAGAGATGTGCTTACGAGACGTTGACACATGCACATTGATAACGGCCATCACGGCCATTCTCGTTGGTAAATCCATTGAGGAAAAAGGTCGGCACAGTGACATTGCAATTCCTTTTGTAATTGTGAGGGGATGCACATGCTCCTTGTATGTAACTACATTGGACAAACAAGGAATCCCACGAATAAAGAAGGTCAATTATCCACAAGACAATAACAATGCAAATACCGACGGTTTTCGAAATGATATCGCGGTTTCGCCAAGTAGATCAAGAACAGAATTGTTTGTTGCTTTGGCAATTCTTTTGAATAAACTTAAACGACTTGTTGACGGTGAGGCCCGAGACAAATACAGAGCAGGACTTCGTCAGCGGAGGTCTGAGGTCAAACAGATACCGAGCTACTCCCTGAATGGTGTCAAGGAGGTGCCTCCCAAACCCAAGGATAGCAGCAGCAGCAAGAGAAGTAGATCAAGAAGCAATACGAAACGTGGAACATCTGGTGAAAACGATGCTAAACAAGCTGCGTCATGCGGAGGGATTTTCTCGAATTTGGAGTCTCTTTTCTTGGAAGAAGTATTGTTTGCAGATGATGGTCTAGTTCACACTCAAGTGATGACATCCCCCTTTTACTTTCTGGCCGATTGGACGTCATCAAACAATGGGACTACTCCGAAGAATGTCTTTCTGAAAGTTTGGAAAGATGTAGATGTAGATATGGATGATGTTCAATCCGAATATGATAACCACCGACAAGCATACAATTCAGGCGTTCCTGTGGCAGCACCAGTGCTTGATAAACTCGTCAGGTCAACAAGTTCATCGGGCTCAGAGTACATCATTTTTGCAGTTGAATATATTCACAAAGATGAAATTCGAGATGAACAAGATTTTCTACAATTTAGCATTTCCTTGATCGAAGCTGTCATCAAGCTTCACGAGAAAGCTGGGTTGCTACATTGCGACCTTAAACCTGGCAACATGTGCTGGAGCAATGGAACTGTTCGACTGATTGATTTTGGACATTCTCAACTGATTGATAAGGCAACATGGTCTCGAGGTACAGACGGGTACGAGGCCCCCGAAATTGTAAAGGGCAAAATGGCTTGTTCCACCAAAACGGATGCTTTCTCCGTTGGTGCGACGATTGGGAAGGTACTGAAGAAATTGGACAGATCGATTCAGCGAAATAATATATGCCAGGCCGTGCATGAAATTGCACAGAAACTTCAAGGTTCCGATCCCGAAATGCGATGGTCCTTGCCACAAGCGTTGCGCAAGATTCGCAGCATCCACTGGCAAAAGCAGGGATCCCCTCCTAAAGCGCAGATCAAGAAACTCAAACAAGTCCCGAATTTGGTGCCTCCATCGAATCCTTTGGAGCTAGAGTAGATGGTGACCAAGTCTACAGGTAACTGGGCCACTTGCAACCTTTCGGACCCTGCTCCTCCCGATTATGCAATTCTCATTGCCACGTGCTCTGATCACGATGTTCACCAAAGTAGTTACAAATCAGTTTGTCTCAATTGTCCCTTCGCACCGGTTCGTTTCACTAGTTGTTGGATTTCTATCGTAACATTGCATTTTAGGTTTGTGAATCGCTCCAGTGTTTTACAATCTAAAGACCAAGCTGTCATCAGGCATCATTACTACAGTCGTCGTTGGAGATCCATTATTACGAATGATTCCTTCTCTCTCTCAGTCCTTTTCCTGTCGTCCACTGAGCACCCTGCAAGGTACATTTCCAACAAAGTGAGCAGTGTTGGTCCAAGGATGACTGTTGTGCCTCCAACCATGATGATGAGCTTGACCAAGTATAATTCTAATCTTTTTGGAGCTCGATGCCCATGGTCACAATGATGATCCTCGATTCATTGTGATTTGCCTGCTTTGTCGAAAATGATGTTGCTAATGGCACGACCTGACCAACGGCAAAACGCGCACAACTGCGTGTACTGTGAAAACAACAACTATCGTAGTATACACCGTATCAATTAGATGAGAGTCATAGTCACAATCTTGAAAGTTAGTGTTATTTGCAAGCAACAATTCGATTTCGTCCGAGTTGTCATTCTCAATGGCATCACTAGAAAGTAATTGAATAATGGTTTCTAGAGTGCTATCAAGAATGACAACTCATAGCAAAACAAATTGGCCTTTTCATGGCAGTATCAAAGGCATTGAAAAAATTTCCTACAACCTCAACGGGCACTGCATGGCAAGACTCTGTCAGACAAGTTCCCGCAGCGGTCCCGTGTATCATCATGTTGGGCTGTGAACTCGTCAATCAACTTGAGTGCAATCAGTCTGTTCTTGTCCATGGTAGCCATGGCATCCACCGCCAGTGCTTCCTCAATACCAGTATACCAATCTTCCGTCTCGTAGTCATTGTTGCCTTCGGCATTCTGCGCTGACAGGCCCGTTCATTTTGTCGCCTAGCAGTGAATAATCGCAAGCGACCAAGCTGTGCTAAAAAGGCGGATCGTTCCATGTGCATATCGAGGCAAATGGTCAGTGAGAGAACATATCGCAGCATGGTCACACAAAACAAACTCCATGCTCTTGGTTAATTGTTTCATATGAAAACTATACCAAAGCGGAACTTTCCAACTGTTACCGCCCCAGACAAGGTTAACGAATAGATTTATTCACCTTAGGTCCCTGAACAGCTTGTCGTCACCAACATTTGGTGATCGTCACTAATCTTCTATTATGTGATCCTACCGTATCTTTGGCGGTTCCGTCAGAGAAAATGTAGCAGAAGGAACATTTTCCAAGTCCCATCTACAAATGGAGAAAAGATGTTTTGGTATCTTCTGGATACCGCTCGATTCTGGGCTAGGATGAGCCGATATCGGTTAAAGTCTACTTGACTTTACAAACAGTAGTCCCACAAAAACAAGAACACTGCAACCTTGACTATTTTCGTTTCAAAACAAGGAAGATTCACGCGTAAATTTCCGGGATGATGTTGGCCTCATGGTCAAAACCATTTACTGGTTCTGTTCATCAATCAACGCAGCACACAATGGTGATGATGGCAGATCCAATCGACAAGCATTGCTTTGACAAGCAACCCATTAACAAGACCTGTGTGGTCAATCTGGGACTTTACCGAACCGGAACAACTACACTGGCCAAAGCGATAGAAAAAGTATTCGAGGGTTTCAGCGTCCACCGCAAGTTTCCGAGTGTCTCTCCTGAAACCCTCCGAAAAGTACTTGTAGATCCAAGAGGAGCCATTTAATCGTATGTACTAGAGCAGCAAGGTTTACAGAACTTTTTGGACAAAGTGCAAACACATGATTTCGTCTGCGACGGCTGGTTTGCCTTGCTTCCACTCGCCTCTAACCGAGTCATTGACTTATTTGTAAGTAAAGCGAGGGAGAACGGAATTCAACTCGTCTTCTTGGCAACCTCCCGAGACATTGAGTCACACGTTCGGTCAGAACTTCACCACTGGATCCTTCACGATCTGGAGAAGAAAACTGAGTTGAGCTGGTCGGATCGTGCCAGTCTTGACAGTTTGTTGAGACAAAGGATCGAAAGTCACACGCAAGGTCTGCAGCGTATGCACGATTCAGGGTATAATGTGTGTATGCTGCCATGGACGCCCAGCGACCCGCCTCAGTCCGCGTGGCCCAAGGTGCTCGCCAGGGTTCTAAAGTCGATCCCTGAACAAAGGTGGCAAGCGGCTCTTGTTGAAGCAGGAGTCCAGAATAGCTCCCCGGTCCTCCCCCTTCAAGCAATTTTACTCACTGTGCGAGTAGGTGGAAATCATGACGAATGCAGACATGGCATCAGCACGCTTTTAGCTGACGTGGAAGCGGATTCTCTCTGTAACTACATGGTAGTTCTCGCGCTTGACAATGACGAGTACGACTCCATGGAAGCCAATGAGCTAAAGTCATTCCTTGCCAGTCAACCAAGGATTCTCAAACTTTGTTTGATTAGGAACTTGCCCCGCGCAACAAAAGCTGGTGTCTTTGCCATTTGTCAGATATGGCACGAAATGGCAGTCAAAGCATGGCAAGAGGGTGCCAGCTGGATCATGCTTCTTGGCGACGACATTCGAATAGACTGTCCATTCCACTACCGAGCCATCTACCGATCATTCCTAGATTGCAACCTCAAACTGGGTTTGCCCGAAGGAATCATGTTCGGATGTCCGTGGTTCAACGACTTGACATTTCCTGGGTTTCCCACTTTTCCCATTGTTGGTAGGAGCCATTGGGAAATCTATGGTGGACTGATCCCCGAAAATCGCCTCCGTTCTTTTGTGAATCAAGACCTGGATCCATACCTACAAAGACTCTACTTGAAGTTTGGGGCCGCTCCTTTGCTGGTCGATGTGAAACTAGAAAACAAGGAAGGTGGCACTGACACACGAGCAGCGAGATATGACCGCGTCCCTGCCTTTGGATGGAGAGACTGGGTCTTGGAGGACGTGGAACCCGTTGCGAGCTACCTCGGACAGAACAGCACAAACGAGTTGCAAGCTCTCACGTTGCTGGACGTTGTCATTCCAACGTTTCGAATCGACTTGGACTTTCTTCGTAGACTCTGTTCACTCCGTGTTCCCGAGACAATGAGGACAACTTTTATTGTAATTGTTGACTATCCGGAGCGGCTTGTTTTGCGAGCCAAGGAACTCCCCGGAGCAGACTTTTCTAAGCATAGAGTCCGAGGCCACGACGAGATTAGCTGCGCAGCAGCTGTCCTCGAAGAGTTCTTGGTTGCAGAGGCAAAGTCAAGGTTAGGAACATCCCAAGGTAACAATATTCGTGTGAGATGCAACCCCAATCTTGGTGCTTCGGCCAGTCGCAATCTTGGCATTGACGAGAGCGCAGCCGAGTTTATTCTGTTTCTAGATGATGACATTTTTCCGAGTTCGGAGCTCCTTTTCGTGTACGAAGCCTCTCTTCGGCAACAGCCCAGCGACGTGGGGGGACTGGTAGGCCTGGTTCGTTTTCCTCGACAGAAACATTTGCCCTTGATTCACGCCGCAGTGATTATGAGCCACCTGTTTTTCCCTTTGAAATAGCCGAGAATCCAATGTATTCCGACCCGGCCTGGGGTGTGACGGCCAACATTTTGTTTCGTCGTGTTCCAGGTATACGATTCGATACCAAGTATGCCAAGACGGGAGGAGGCGAGGATGTCGACTTTGCCCTTCGTTGGACGAGGGAAACTGGAATGAAACTGCGATCCGAACCCAAGGCCCTGGTTCACCACCCCTTTTGGAAGGGCAGTGTTTCAGAAATTTGCCGGCACTTTGCCAATTGGGCAGTCGGAGACAGTGCCCTGTTCAATCGCTTTCCGGAACACGTGTACCAATCCTACCCGAACTATGTCGAAACGAGTTTACTTCTCGGAATACCAATGGCATTGACGAGTCCAATACCATTCCCAGTCATTTTGTCGGCCATGTTTGTGGTAGATTTCGCTGTGGATGCATTCTGGAATTGGGGCCAAGAGTTTCGTTATCGTCGGGCTTGTTTGCACGAAGCCAAACTTGGCTGTAGGTTTCCCTTTTACTATGTCCTTGCAGCTCACGCCTTGGCCAAAGTTTATGTGATTGTTCTCGAAGTGGGACGTTTGTTTGGGCATCTGAAACGCGGTCACTTTCATAATCTCACTCGGCGCTTTGATTGGCATTGTGGCCGGCTGCCCAATAGCGAAAGCAACTTTCGACGACGAGAAGCCTGCAAGTTTGTTTCGTTCCTTGTTGTAGTCGTCGTTGTTGTTGCATATGGAGCTTTTGGTGGTAAGCCTTTCAAGTAGAAGTGATTCACATGACAGTGGATAGTGGATGAATGGCCTCCAAGAAGTGTATACGGAGCAAATTGACTTTTGGCGTTTGATGCAGTCAATGCATTGTATGTAAATGTGACGGAACCGTACAATGTCAGTCAGTGTAAAGCCTAGCAAAAGTGAAGAAGTAGACAGCTTGGTACCTGGTAGGTCTCGTCCCTATGGCACCTGCGTGTCTAGAACCTCCGTTTCGTTCTCCAAGAAGAAGTGACCAACCATAGTTTCATCCCGTATGCAACTCATTCTGACCATTACATGGGTATCCATATGCCTTGTACATCAATCAACAAGCCATGACATGTACGCAGTCGATGATATGTTGAGATCCGTTCCTTTTGCCTCAAAGGTGGCTACGGTCGAATGGATCACCAATTGGGAACCGTCATTAGTCATTACAGTTAGAAAATACCCGTAGTACGCAGCCACGGGATCTTGCGACCGAATTAGCCATAAAAAGTTCCGTTGTTTCGTGGGTCCCGGTTCCGGCGCGTAGAATTGTAGAGAAAGGCGAGTCTTTTCAAAATTTGTGAGTGGCATTCTCAACGCACCAAGTGCACCTCGTAGCGGTAGTACCTGGTACGACCCAAGGTACTACTGTGCGTAGTCCCTGGTAAGTGGTCCTACTGGGGCAAGAGTCGACCTGGCCGGTGGGGCGGGGACGCAGCGACGATGCGGAGCGTCGCGAGCGCATGTTTTGTCGTCGATTATTTACCGGTACAATTCTACCTGGTAGTTTTTCACATTATACCAACAGTAGTGTGGTGGTCGTGGTAGCAAAGACGTGTTGATTGTTCCTCCTTTACTATCATCCCCTTGGTTCCCCTCTCCAATCCCATTCCTCGCCTCGCCCCTTCTTTATAGTTTACTGCAGATCACAAATACAATGGCCTCTGGAAGTGCACCGTACGATATTCAAATCAAGTTGCTAATGATTGGCGACTCCGGAGTCGGTAAGACTTGCCTCTTGCTGCGTTACGCCAACGACTCGTTCAGTCCCACCTTTATCACGACGATCGGCATTGATTTCAAGATCAAGAATATAGATATCGACGGCACCAAGATCAAACTTCAGATCTGGGACACGGCCGGCCAAGAGCGTTTCCGAACAATCACTACTTCGTACTTTCGTGGCGCGCAGGGCATTTTGCTCGTTTACGACGTCACGGACCGTCGCTCCTTTGAGTCTATCCGCAACTGGATTAGTCAGATCCAGCAACATGCCGATGTGCATGTCAACAAACTCTTGGTGGGTAACAAATGCGACATGTTGGATGAAAAGGTCGTGTCCACGGAAGAAGGAGAGAAGCTCGCCAAGGAATTCGGCATTCCGTTTTTTGAATGTTCCGCCAAGAATGACATTAATGTCGATGAGTCCTTTATTAGTATTGCCAGGGCAGTCAAGGATCGATTGGTAGCGGATGGAGCGGGGGGGCCTGCCAAGCCAACGGGTATCAAGGTCGGTGGACCCGCTGCTCCTGCCAAGAAACAGTGCTGCTAGATGCAAGGGCCACCAGTACCAAAACACACAGACGCAAACAAACGCACACACACACAACTGTACTGAACTGAACTGATCTGAATGGAACTCAATTCCACTGACGGCAAACTGACAGTGTGAATTGAAAATTGTCGAGGCGACGTTTTCACTATATTATGTTATCCTAGTATTGTAGCGTGAGTAAGTGAGTACGCTCTCTTTTGACTCTATAGTAGAAATCCTCAACTATTTATTTATTTACGCACTATATACATTGGACAATCCATCCATCCATCGTTTGTAGTTTTCCTTGACTGTGAATGCAAAGTCAAGGACCTCTACAGTAGACTCCAATCTAGTACCACCGACACTCTGCTTTCTTGTAGTACACCTCTGGCTAGTGCTTTTTATCTCGCATGGAACTGTACTGGGACCCAACATCTTCCTACTAGTAGTACCTCAAAGACCACTAGGAAAAAAACAGACGGGAAAAGGAATGCATGATGAAAAGGATTCCAATGACAAAAAGGTACATGACTGGGTCTTTCCACCACTACCAGACACTTCCGCAGCAATGATCGTGTTGCCTAATGACGACGACAAAGAGGAACAAGTAGTACAAGAGCTATACCTGGTACTACTAGAAGCAAGGTTTCTAGAAAGAAGCAGCTCATTGCTAATACTAACGTTAGAGTAATCCTACCGAGGAAGAGAGTCTATGGACGTGGACGTTACCGGGTGTGAAACCAAGGGAGAAGGAAAAAAAAGACCGTTGGAAATACGCCATTCGGAAGCGGTAGGAAGGACGATGATGGCGGGGTACAACAAAAAGCGGAATTCCGTCTAGAAAAATTCCGAAGTGCCCATTGGCTCGTGCATTTGTCGCACTTGCCACCTGGCGATTGATTCCTGCTTTTCGCTAGCCGAACGCAATTCCAAACCCCAATCAATCATCCTATTGATGTTCGACAGGATCGGAAAAGCCACCAACCACGTTTCTGCCTCGAAAACGACTTGACATCATCATAAAAAATCACACACAGTCATCACACATCACATCACATCCTTGCCAATAGAACACCTTGCCACGGACTTGAACTACCATAGTACAATGACAACAAGATCTATCCCGGGACTCCAACGACGACGCTGTGTTCTTTGGGTCGTGGCCATGCTGTTAACATGGCACGAACACGGTATTGCCAATGCCTTTTCCCCGGTACCGTTACAACAACGTACTCGAGGAGCAAGGAATATCTACCATTCTGCTACCAAGGACAGTAGCAGTAGCAGCAGCAATAGTAGCAGTATCGATTGGTTCCAGCAAAAACCAGGCGAGTCCGATGTTGCTTTTATCAAGCGCATCACTTCCTCTTCCCCGCCAGCACCCACCAAGAATCCAGAACCCCAAGAACAACAACAAAAGGGAGAGGGAGGATACAAACGCATTGAAGAGTGGGAAGCCGAACAACAAGAGGCCCGCAAGAATGGGAATCTCACTTGGGAAGAAAAGGTACAGTTCGATGGTCAACGATTTGGAAATCAGGTTCGACAAAATGACATTTTGATGCGACAAATCAATGCTGGATTATAAAAAAGAAATCATATCATGCATCTATGAAAAAATGATTGGCAGAATGGCTCATCAAACGAAGAATACGCAACTCATGGCTCATCAAAAGAAGCCTACACAAAGCACACCCTCTCTTTCTATTCTACTCTACACTTTATCCATAGACCACCATCAAACCCATGCCTACTACTAAGTACATTGAAACAACTTGTAGCATTTAGTAGCACTACCGGTAGACCGGTAGTTGCCAACCCTTCTCCCAATACTTGTTGTACCAGGAAAACTCGGGTTCGCGATTTATTAGTTTCGGTGCGTTCGCAACGCGATGGCCAACAAAGGGATCAAAGTAGTCGAACATCGGTGCACTGGCAGTCCGTTAGCGACATCCATCATTTTTGCTTGCAAATCATTTCATCCATCTGCTTTGTGTAGTACTCGATAGAATGCGGCACTTATCCATCACAGTCCATACTTCAATACGAAAAGGAAAAGGAATTCTTTTTCGTGGAGGGTGTGGAGAAAATGCTGGCCGGAGATTGAGTGGATCGGCGACAGTCCTTAGACCCTCTTGGGGGAAAGTGGTCCATCGGCAGCCGGTGCCACAACGGCATGGAACCTTTTCGTTGTTGGGCATTCCAATGGCTACAAGAATACTATCAGTGCCAAGTTCCTCCATGCCTGTTCGATGGAGTAATTCCTTTCATTCAAGAAACTCGTTCCATTGGTTTCATTGGTTGTCGTCCTCGTCGTCAACCACAACAACAACCACAAACCAACAATCGTTGTATTTTGATCCGACCAAATCTCGCTCTTCGATGGCTTTATTGAAACAATCCACGAATGATGAACTTTCACCCGAAGAAAAGGAATTGAAAGAATGTCTACTCGCCTATCAACAAGGCGAACAACGACATGATCCAGAACTATTGGATCCCTTGCATCAAGCGTACATGGCATTGGAATGGTGGGAAGAAGCATTGTGGGTGGAAGAAATCAAACAACAAACACTCCTTCAAGAAGAAGAAGAAGAACAAACAGAGGAATATGCTGATTCGATTCATATCCAAGGCAAATTATGGTTACGTCAAGGCAATTTTGAAAAGAGCAAGAAACTCTATGATCAAGCCTTGGAATATTTTCAACAAAGCAATAATATGGTTCAAGAAGGACACGTTTGGATTTCCTTGGCGGGATGGTATTATTTTCAACATCAACATGACGATGACGACGACCACGACGAGAGTCATACTAGTCCCCAATCTTCTTCTTCTTCTTCGTTTTTGAATCATGCCATGGAATGTTTACAACGAGCCGAACCATTACTGGATACCAATCCTGCATTACTCGTCAAGTGTTTGGACAATCAAGGACTGATTCATCGGACTTGGGGAGACTATGAATCCGCATTGGACAAGTACCAACAAGCACTCCAGGTGGTAGTGGATCCCAAAACACAATGGGCCTTGCAATTACACGTCGCCGACATGTATGTAGCACTGCAAGAACCTCAACGAGCCTTGATGCTCTATCAATCCATATTGGCCGATGCGACGAAAACGACGAATACGAACACGAATACGACAACAGAAGGTGATAACAGCGGCATGATTGGTGTCTTGTGGCATAATATTGCGACTATTCATGTCCAATTAGGAGACTACCCATTGGCAGAACAAGAATTTCGACAAGCTTTGCAATGCAAGGAACAATCGGCTGGACGGGATGATCATCCCGAATTGGCCAAGACATGGAATTCATTGGGAGCCTTGTATCATGGTATATTGAATGACTCACGACAAGCCTTGGAATGTTTTCGACACGTCTTGTGGATTTTGCGAGCCAATTCGGAATACAAGGACCCTCGAGAAGATCCACAAGTCTTGACCACCTTGCAAACCATTTCTGAAATTGAACAACACTTGGATCGTGAACGACGAACGTCCTAACACTAAGAGGGAGAGAGAAAATCGGTTCCCTTGTGCCTACCAGTAGTAGAAACCATGACGATAGTACAGTGTCACTACTAGACACACACACTTATTATAGTCTTTTCGCTTTCATGCCCACGTTCTCGTTCTTATCCAAACAATCCCCGTTTAGTGCTTTTCACAATGGTATGTGGAGTAATATGAAAGATATTTTCTTCTTCAGGAATATCGGATTTTAAATTGCGAAACATGGCCATGATATCCTTGAGTGTCAAGGCCTTGGTACCAATTTTGGATTCAAAATTGGCCACATCAAAGGTAATGCCTGGAATACTAGCCAGACGGACCTTGAGTCGTTTCAATTCGTCTTCACTAAAGGTAAAATCCATATTCTTGTCACTGGCCAAGGCAATTTGCAAAACATTTTGCAAGACTTCGGCCTCGAGATTTTTCTTCATCTTGGCTTGAATCTCGCCCGTTTCTTTGACAATGCTCACCAATCGATCCACCTGACCTCCCGTTCGTTTCGACACTTGTTCCAACTCTTGTTCGACCGTCTTGAGTCTATAGTGTTGAAGAAGAAAGAAAGAAAGAAAAATGACACAATACACGCACACAAGAGGGATAATAACAGTTAGAAAAAAGAGAGGAATTCGACCACCCATCAAGATTCTACCCAACAATTCCACCGACCGATGATGATACTTACTCTTGGAGTGCTGTTTCCATTTTCGTTACACTTTGTGACAATTGATTGTTTTCACTGGATAGGTCATTGACACTCTGTTGTGATTGTGAACAAGAAGAAAATCATAGTTGTTGGATAGAGGTAAGAAACAAAGTAGGCAAAGTAGGTTGTGTGGTGGTGTATCGACGACCAGCAATGGGTCCATCCAAAAAAGTGGTGGTCGTAGATTTGCTTTCGTACCTGACGTAGATCATTCTGTTGGGCTCTCAAACTTCCCAGTTCATTCAACTTTTGCTTTTGTACTATTGCAATCGGAGCCAAGACTAATACAGTGATCGAGGCAAAATCTACCACTGCCGATGCCGTTAGCAACATGGAACATGCTTTACGGTCATGACGCATGATGGATGACTTTTTTGGTGAGAAAAAAAAATGGAGCAACACACAAAAACAAAAAAGAAGCAACATGCCCCAACAGCAACATGACATCTTACCGGCCGAAACTACTGCAAACAAGATCACCATGTACAACCACGAATTTTCCACTCCCGTCACCAAGGAATCGGTTTCTTCTCCTTTGACGTTTTCTTCTTCGACCGGCGGGGATCCAATCGATGCCAATGAACTTTGAATCTGTATTGCTGTTTGAATGGATTCCATACTGCTATTTTGTTCCAAGGGTTTTGTGATATATAGTATCGATAGAGTAGGAGTAATGGGGGAAATGAAATGCAAAATCCCAAACGTGAAATATCTGTTGGTTCTATATGGAGGATATGGATACGATCCTTCCGTCATCGTCGTCATCATCGAAACCCAACATCGGAAGCGAAAACATCCGAGATTCATCATCCGTCGGGCCTGCGTCCGCTGTGAGGACGAATGAATGACCCAATCGATTCGCACGTCCACCTTGGAGAGAAAACGAACTTTCCATTCGAACAAGAGTCAAAAGTCAAGAGTTGTACTTGTCGACTTTCACTCACTCTGTTCATCATTCCCCTCGGCTGTTATTATATTTATACAGTGGTCACTACAATAATAATAATAATAGAATATGGGTGGCAATCAAAGCAAAACAACCACAAAAACAACAAAGCCCAAGCCGACAATATCCGAAGTGGATCGGGCCGTATTGGATTTGAAAAATGCTCGTGATCGATTGAGTAAATATCAACAAAAATTAGAGGCTGATGAAGCCCGCTTGGTGGAACGGGCCCGTCAAGCCAAGAGCAAGGGTCAAACCAATGTGGCATTGCAATTATTGAAAATTAAAAGATTAAAAACACCGAAGTCCAAAGTGTCTCGCAACAACTTTTGACCGTCCTTCAAATGGTACAAACCATTGATTCCAAACAAAATGAAGCCCAAGTGTTGCAAGCCATGCGGGTTGGAAAAGATGCCTTGCAAAAAATGCATGAACAAACAACAGTCGAAGATGTCTTGGATTTGATGGATGAAATCAAAGAACAAGCCGAAGTGGAACGAGAAATTTCGGGAATTTTACAAGGAGTTCCAGAATTATCAGTCGAAGATGAAGCGGCGGTCGAAGCCGAATTGGCAGCATTAATGATGATGGAATCTGATACTACAGGAGTCATTGTGGACCAGTTACCCGAAGTTCCACAGACACAACCTCTACCCGTGGCACCTACCACACCACTACCCGATGTTGCTGTTGGCAACACCGGAATCGGAACAGCCGTCCGCTATCGCTTCGTAGGGCCCCAAATTTCTGTACTATAGTCATATTGTCACTACTTCTAGACTGTCTACCCTACTACCATTACTTGTGTGAAATATACTATATATATATAAATCTATACAGAATTTAACTATTAATGAGACCTTGGCAGCCGCTTTGCGGGCTCCTTCGATGGCCACTTTTCGTGAAACTTCCTTGTCAATGGCGGAACGAATGGCCGTGACCCAAGAACTACGTTCCTCGCGGTTACCACAATAGACCAAAAAGCTTTTGCGAGGGTGATAGATTTGAAAGCCCTTTTTGGCTTCTTTTTTTGTTCTGGTGGGAACCAGTCCACAACCTTCATGAGTAATAATGGCAACTCCTCGTGAATCTTGAAATACGATGAATGAGGAATACTCTTGGCATAAATGAGCAAATCGGAAAACAACCAGAACCGATACTTGACCAAGCGACCACTGCGATTGGAACGCTTCCACAAATGGCCCGTTCGAACAAAGTAACGAGTAGGGTCATTGAGCAAGTATTCGGCATTGGCCAGACATTGCACTGCTTCGCGGGTGGCTTGGCGCCCGTGGTCATCGACATGGGAGCGATTCAGAGTCATGTCTACTACCAACTCGTCAATCAACTTGAGTGCAATCAGTCTGTTCTTGTCCATGGTAGCCATGGACTTGGTGGCATCCACTGCCAGTGCTTCCTCAATACCAGTATACCAATCTTCCGTCTTGTAGTCATTGTTGGCTTCGGCATTCTGCGCTGACATGAGAGTATCCCCTTCATTTTGTCGCCAAGCAGTGAATAATCGCAAGCGACCAAGCTGTGCTAAAAAGGCGGATCGTTCCATGTGCATATCGAGACAAATGGTCAGTGAGAGAGCATATCGCAGCATGGTCGCACAAAACTCCATGCTCTTGAGATCCAAATGGGCAATTTCCAAGGCAGAATTGATCAGTCCATGATAATGATGCCAGATTTGCGACATCATGTTCCGGGCCAAGAAAGCAGTCGCCTCACTCAAATCACCGTCAAAGGCGGGGCGATGACTGTGCTCGTCAATCGAAGTGAATTTATATTCATGAGTGGAAAGTCCTCGCAATAACGCGTCCGAGCTCTTGGCATTGTTAATCAGAGCTGTCAATGCGGCGGTTGAATCACTCGAGGGATCTGACTTGGAATCGGTACTACTCTCCACCTCGGCGTTCATAACAATGGGATTGGAATTGATAGAGTCATAAATGAGGCCGAGATAGTCGGGGCTCAACTCGTCATTGATATTGAAATGGCCCACTCCTTTGACATTGTTGGTAAATTCTACTTTGGTCATCTTTTTTCGAATCGCATTCTTTCCACTTGTTGCGGGAACGGACTTGTGAAGATCAGTGTTCAGCATGATAATTGCAAAAGAGAGCAAAAAGACGGTGTCCTTATCCTTGAAAGGACACATGATCTGATCACCCGCATTGTCTTCCCAGTAGCATTGTGAGAATGTGGTAATTAATCGGTCCACCTGTTGAGCTTCACCGGGTAGACGAAATCCTCCATTGGTAAGCAAGTGTCGCAATCCTTGCTCCACCGTCATCCCAACAAAGCTAATGGCCCGGATAAAGTTGAACCGAATCAAGTTCCAATATTCTGTTTCAGATGCTTCCGCACCACCTTCCCCCAAGTATTTTCCGAGCTCTATCGGATCCAAACCGGAGCGATGTAGCCGTAGAAATGAAGCAATATCACGTGGTGATGGTGTCAGGACACTGCAGGCGATGAGGTAATCGATACCTTTTCTCAGACCCTTTTCTCGGGCAATTTCGAATGCTATACTCAAATGATCAATCCTCTTGGCTTCGGCCTGGACGAAACGTGCCTTGGCTTCTGCAACCTTTTTCTCTTGGTTGACAATTTCTTTCTGCCAAAAACCTAGTATACCACTACGTTGACCTTGTGTCTGGTCGGGGTCGTCGCTACCGTCATCGCTTTCGTCGGTTGTGTCAGAGCTAGTTTGTGGAATTTCCAAAAGAGCATTGGTCGAGCGACTTCCCCAAGAGTCTACCAATATGCGAAACTTTGGTCCTTTTGTAGCTGCTGCCGCCTCTGCCAAATTCTGAATGAGACTTTCCACAGCATCCAAAGCACACTTGCGCAAGCGTTCCGCGCTTTCTCGGGCAAGTGTCGTGCTGCTGACACCATCATGATCGGTCGGCTCGTTGCTTTTCTGTACAGACGATGACGACGTGGCCTGACTTTCACGAATTTGCTGTGCAATGTACTCTCCAGACTTTTCGCAGATATTGCATAGAGCTGCACAAACTTGTTGGGTGATTTTCCAATGAACACCAGAGAGTACAGCTTGCGTCGATGATCCGTCAAGCTTGGAGTTATCTTGGTCCGTATCAAAATTCAGGTAGAGCTCAAGAAGGCTGCGAGGGTCAGAAAACCAGACCTGGAGAGCCTTCATGACCTCTATTTGCTGAGCAAACACATAAGTCGGGTCTTTGTTATCCTTGGTCTTGTCCTTGTACAGAATCTGAGGTCCAAGCCGAAGAATCTTAACGACGTAATGATCCAGAAGTACCCCAATCTCCAGTTTCATGTGCTTCCGATAGGTTTTGGAACTCCACAACGCTCCGATAACACGAATAATTCTTCGGTAAACTCTGGGGTCAGCGATTGCCTCAGCTGTGTTCAACAACAAGCCCGTAACCACAAGGCGTCGGACAGCGAAAATGAATGTCAAATAAGATGCAGACTTTGGAACCTCCATCTCATGCTTACTGTCGTCCCATTTGACGAGGAAGAAATGCAGTAACTCCAAACTCATTAGTTTGCTGGCAACATCTCGTGGAATCCCTTCGCCATTCTTATCTCTTCGAACTTTGGTCATGGCGACTTTCACGCAGTTCGTAAGAATTGCAAAGAGCATGGAATACATGTGTCGCGTTTCTTCGCGTAATGCTTCATCATTCCCGAAAAGTCCTTTTCCGCACGAGTTCATCATATCGTACCAGAAAAGTTCACTGCCTCCCGACCGTTGTATTTGATGCATGGCAAGTTGAGTGTAATTTGCGATATCCACACGGTGAACCGAATGATCAACCACCTCGTTCACCAAATTGTCAATGATTTCGTTGAACACGTCGGGGAACATTCGTCGTTTGTTCTGGGGACTTGCAAATCGGAACAACATGCGTTCCGACGCAACAAGAGACTGCAAACGGGAAATGGAATAAGCAATCAAGTCTTTTAAGGAGAGTGCAGCAGCCTGTGGCGCACCACCTGGCAAATAAGGCATGGCTCTCGATCGAGGATCATCTAGTAAGAAATGATCTCGTCCATTAACGGATCCCCAAGCGCCGTTGCCAGCAGTCGGGGTGCTGACACCAAAGTAGAAGACGAACAAATAGAAACGAAGTACGTATCCCACAGTTCTGGTGTTCAAATGGCCGCATCCATATTGTACAGCAGACTCGACGAATTCCACACATAGCTGCATATGTGTTTCTTGTGTTCCCATTGTCGCAACATCGCACACTACTTGAATCGCAATGTCAAGTAATGTGATTCGGCTTGAGGAATCCTGCTCCAAGTTCACATCACTTGAGAAGAAGTCTTGTTTCAGCATTTTGAGCAGGCCTTCCACAGCGAGAAGTGCTGACCCCCCGTGCCTGGTGTAACATGCCGTTAGGATTGGAATCAAAACGGTCACGCGAGCCTGGAACCTGAGCATACCGAGAGGATCCTTTTCTTCGATTGCTGTAGACACTACAGGGATGAAGCTTAGGACCTGTAGGCATCTCTCCAATTCAGAGCCTTCATCATTATTGCTTGGTAATGCAGGAGATTGATTTTCATCGGCGAAAGTAGGTTCGGAGGTGTTTGACATGGTGCTTGGGCTCATGAGTTTGCGTGTACTATGCTGACTCAATTGAATCATACCCTGTATATCAGTGGATATATCAGACTCACAATCACCTGCACTTGATGACTTGTCAGTCTCCGACATTGCGGATCGATTAGAGGGTAATCCAACGCCATGAGCTAGAAGGAGCGAGGAAGTTAATGTCTCGCTTCCATGGTGTACCTTGCCGTCTCCGTTCCCAGCAGAATATGTATAAGTATTCCCTAGGTCGCTCGGAAGAGTACTGTTGAGTGAATCCAACGCCTTTCGCCTGGATGCCTCAATGAGTGCAAGTCGATTGCTGATGGAACTTGGACTTAGAAGGGTATGGGTCGATCTGTCCATAATGTGAAAGCGCCCCACGCGACTTTCCACAATGGTGCCACCAGTACAAAAGTATGCATTTAGCCTTCGAACATTGGATGAAGTATTACGTACAGACATAACCAAGGGGAGGGGACGCAGTGGCTCAAGATTGGCAAGTCGTTGACGATAAGCCAAAAATACGACAGATGTCTGTGTTTGAATTGCTGCCACGTGGTTTCTTGGAGTTCTTTCCATAACGGTGTAGCCTTCAGGTATCGCCTCTCGTTTTGAGGGAATCAGTGGCATTATTGCGGTGATGGGATTTCCCTCCCTTGATCGTCGAAAGCACAAGAAGATTTGCTCATCCCCAAGGTTGAGATTCGTTGGAGCACGGTCTAAGCTTTTGGGAAGTGATGTGTGCGTTCTCACGACGCTGAAACCAGGCGGGACAAACTCTTTCCGTTGCGGAAAGATCAATGCTAAGGCTGTGACACATGGCCTCTGTGCGGCACGATCCCAATTCGTCTCTTTTTTGACATTGATATACACCGGCGCTTTCTTGTCTCCAAGGATGAACTTTCCTCCACATGCACTTTGTGAAATTCGATAATAGCCTTTGGGAGGCGGATCCTCGCCAATGGTAACAGCAAGATCAGTGATAGGCCCTGTGAGGACAGATTGCTCCGCATCTTCAATGTTGAGCACTACATTTTGAGCCTTACGACGATTCAAATTTGGTCGCGGTAATGAAGGCCCTCGAATTGGATGTGTTTCTTTGGGCGCCAGAGCGGTGGTGGAGAGATAGCGAGCATATTCTGATCCAAACAACTGCAACCTGCTGGATTGGTTTTCCTTGTCACTCAGCGCAGCCACAGTGGGGCTATCATCTCTTTGTTCTTGCTGAATTTCTTTCGGTGGATCGAGTTTGTTCCTTAGGGATTGTTGAGACACAATGATCTCTGCAAACTTTGGGCTTTCTCCTGATTTTTGCGACGCTTTGCGACGGCGAAGCCAGTTTCGATTGTGCGGAGCCTTCTTCTTGGGCGATGGCTTGACGCCGTTTGCAGGAATACTCTCCAAATCGAGCAATGTTTTACTTGGTTTGCTGGATTGTCCAACTGTTTCTAGAGTGCGCGCACATAAAGTGGCCAGCGTTACATGTCCCATTTTCGTCTCGGATGGATTGCTGTGCATCTTGAAGCACGAGTCCCATAGATCTGACGGATTTTCAGTTCCTTCTTGAGTGATATCGTCTTTTCGAAGTCCTAAGTGCGGTGAATCATTGGTGGATGAAGTGATGTGACATTGTCTCGAATATCCTTGAACAGCCTGCTTCTCGTCTTTCATCTTACTGTTTACGTTGCCCACGCCATCGTTAGTTGGTGGTGCATCGTTCCAAGTAATCTGATCTAGTATGGAGTGAACCAATTCACAAGCTGTTATCATGGATTGATTGTAATCCTCTTCTTCATGCGATAGGACAGCAGCAAGCTCATTGTTATCCGCAGAGGGGACTAGACTGAGCTCAAGGGACTGAACCGGTTTAATCGCATCCATACGCTCCGAAAGTGGTCGATTGAAAGGCGCAAACGCACTCATTGTTGATGTTGATTTCAACGGACTAAACTCTTTTCATCAAACGCCGATGCCAATGACTAATAAACTGAACTCTGAACTCTGTGTAACAACCAACAATCTCAACCTGGGACCGGTTCAATGTGGTGCCATTACGCAAGCGAAACAAGCACCAAATCATGTGAGGTGAAACTGTGCGGAACGTTGTTTGAACCTATTTGCGGTTTCGTAATTCGTCGTAAGCATAAATAAAAAAGTCGATTTCCGATATGTTTTTTCTTCAGTATTGTATGCTTTCACGCAATCCTTCGTATGTCGTACATCCAAGTGCCGTTAGGGCGCCATTTGAGATTTTTTTGCGTCGAATAACCGTATAACCGGTCGAGGGAATCCGTTGAGCCTAACTTTTACTGTTAAATGACCAGTAGAAATGAGAGAATCTACTTCTAGTACATGCTCGCGTGAATCTTATTTTATCGCAACGTAGTCTTTAGCTCTGTCTTGGGAGCAACGTGCTTGTCGCCATTCTTGCTATTTGGGTGAAAGCGCTCGTAGATAGGACCAAGAGTTCGAGCATCATCCTGGGTCAGACAAGGCCGCAACGAGGTGATAGAGAGTCTCAAATCCTGAACCTCAATCTCAATGAAATCTAAATCCTCAGGCTTTTGGGTTTTCAGCGTTCGGTGGATGGCATTCAGTTGTGCTGTGTCCATAGCAGCCTTGATATCCGCAGCACATAGAAAGGGAATAGACATCAGTTGAAGTACAATTTCATCAGCTCCCTGGCTTGAGAAAAGATACTCTTGACACTCTTGGGACAATCTCCATCCAACAGCGATCTTCTGGATGAGATCTATCCACTCCTCCTTTGTTTGAGGAGGGCCGACAAATAGGTGCTGCTCGAGGCGTCCGGGGCGAAGCAATGCTGGATCGATCTTGTCAGGCCTTGAACTAGCTCCAATCACGTAAACAGTGTTATTCGGGGATGTGTCTTCAACGCCGTCGAGAAATGTAAGCAACTGATTCACCACACGATCTGTAACTCCCGTATGATCGGATCCCCGACGCGGTGCTAAAGCATCAAGTTCATCCAAAAACAAAATCGAGGGGCTACCGATGCGGCACGATGGAATAGGTCACGAATTTTTGCTTCCGACGCACCAATGTACTTGTCAAGGATTTCTGGACCTTTGCAAACAATCAACGGAAATTTACATTCTTGGGCAAGAGCTGGAACTAGACAACTTTTGCCGCAACCAGTCGGTCCCACAAGTAGGAATCCGCGAGGAAGGCGTATCTTGGCTTGTTGATATATAGCTCGATACTTCACTGGACGAAGAAGAGCAGCTTCAAGTTTCTTTTTGACCTCAAATAATCCACCAATCTCGTTCCAGGAAAGCCCGGCCTTCGGCTTGATATTGTCGAGCCCGATGCGGGCAAGTGAAGTAAATTCTCGGAGAACAGTTTCCGTCGCTTCCCTAATGGAACTTGTTCGATCGTTCCCAAGTGCGAAATAACGTCGTACTCGCGAAGCAAGTTTTTGCAGGTCCCTAGGCCGAAACCCTTCGGTTGCTCTACTGAAAACGTCGATTGGGATATCATCATGAATCTTATCTAATCCGAGCCCTTGCAAGAAGTGAGAATAAAGCCAACGTCGGTCCCCTCCATTTAAAGTAGGAACATTGCCCACCAGCTCGTCATGACAAAGAGATGAATGCAGAGACTCGACACTGGCACACGTTGCTACAATGGATACAGAATTATCACTAAAATTGGCGGCAGCAACCAATTGCAAGATTCGATCTGCTATCAGTTTCGCCTGATCAAGAGCGGTTGGATTTGCTCCTTGCAATTGAGCCCCTGGGTCTCCTTCGCTTCCTCCTCCAAGTAGATTGGGGGCAATTCGATCCAGATCATCTAGAAACACGAGACACCGCGTCGCGTCTGCAGCACTGGCAAATACATCCTCCAATTCTGACAATATCTCGCCCATCAACTTGGTTGAATCAAGTAAAGCCTTACAATCAATATAAATCGTTGCCCAATAGTGTTCGTGTCTGGCAATGGCACCAAGGACTAGCGCCGTGTGTGTCTTGCCACTTCCAATATCACCACTCAGTACTCCCATAAACGATGAACCTTGGCGTAGTTCTTTCACAAATGGATTCAAAGCGTCCATCGTCGGCTGAATGACGAGTTCCGGCACATAGCACAGGCCTTGATCTGTAACGGGAACTGGTAATGCTTCTTCTGTATCATCATCACGTACATCATTATCGACGTTGGGAACAAGTGTTTCAAAAGTCGCGGGAGCTATTTTTAGACGAACCATCAACCTGTCGGCAGAATATTGTTGTGAATCTGGTTTGAGAACCAAACGAAAACAATAAGACTTGTTCGGGCCACCATCGGTAGTGGCATTGGTTACACCCTCTGTGGCTAGCGAACAGATGGAACCCATGGGTAGTTCCAGAATTGTTTCCTCGTTAGTATTAATGGATATTGGCAGGTGTCGTGGTGGATTGAGAAAGCCTCCCATTTGTGGTTGACGCCAGGGCCTGCTTTGTGTTGTTGAGGATCTCCAACGAATCCATTCCAAGTCTACATCATCCGTTGAAATCCAGATGGGTATTGTCGAAGGACGCAATTGAATCTGGCTCCAAAACAGCGTCAGACCTAAATCCCACCGTAACCATGGGTGAACCACTGCTCCCGAACAACCAAACAACAACGATACAAAAAAAAGGAGTGAGATCGAATTCGTCATGCACAAAAATGGATAAAGTAGATAGAATACAGATATCTTCTCAGACTTCATGAGTTGAATAATTTTCTCGTCACTGGTTTTTTTTTTTCAGAATTAGCATGGTATATTCGAATCCTCATAGAAGACAGGCCCAATGGGGCAAGGAAGGGAATTTTGCGATTGCAAGAAGAAACATACCTACGGAAGAATTGGGCAACGGAGCGCATAAACACAAATGAGTAACTGGCGCAACAAGTCAACAAAATAATACATGATAGGTGGAAGAGACTCGGATGGTTCCAAACACGTTTTTGTTGCTCAGTAGTATCAATTGGAAAAACATAGCAATCGTCATAGTATGTTCGGAATGTTAAGTGGTCATCATGGAAAACAATAATGCGCTGGAACCAACAAAAGTGCGGCACGCCACAACAAGCAGAGTGATACTCACCTGCCGTTTTCTCGGGAACGTCGACAGAAAACTCGAGTTGCACCAATCGAATTTCGGTGTCAGACGTGGAAGATTTCATGTGTACCCACGTTTTGCTGCTTGGTTGAGATGAAGACTCTACGTAGCCAAGAGAAAGTGGATGGACAAGAATACATCCTGGAGATACTTTTGGCAAGCAGGGAAAGACAAGCTTGTCAGGAGTAGCCTTGGCAAGAGATAATGGTGTCGAATCCAGATCTCCAGGAATAATTTGAAGCGGACAACTCCATTGGGTAGGATCAGCTCGCTTGTCACGAGGCTTGGGTGAAATGACAATTTCGGTATTGCTCTTGATCATGGCAACATTTGAAATTTCTTGTTCGCTGCTGGATCCTGGGGGAGAATCACTGGAAGATGGCCAGATGGACGACGACGGATCGTCCTCCACTGTCGATATTTCTCTGACGACGACATGAATCCGATCGATTGGATTATTATTTGTGGAACCACGAGGAATCAACTCCAATCGTTGGTCGAGGTATACAATACTCAACTGCTCTAAAAGCATTCCCTTTTCGAACAACTCCGCATGTACTTGTAGAAGTTCCCAATCTTCAATAGAGACTGGATCTACTTGCACTCGAGCAGCAATTGGAACCAGTGGTAAGGCTCGAACACGGACCCAAGTGGGTTCCGCCAAGGAGGGTAATAACAATGTCTGGGGAATTTGAACAGTATCTGCAAGAATGTGTAACCAAAATGATGAGACAATGATGTCGAATGACATACAGCAACGATTACTGGCGAACAAGACCTCAGAAGGAAGGCAACAGTTGGAATATTTCCACATAATGTATTCGGTTGTAGTGACAATTAATACAAAAGTACTGACTCATCAAGGGTCCAATGCAAAAACGGAGCAAACAAAACAGTCAACGATAGTTTGGGGCTCACCTCGTATTTCATCCAAAACACCTCCATTAAAGGAAGCATAAATGGTCACATCTCCCAGTATTATTTCCAAAGGTAAAAATGTAACACGATCCTTCCCTTCTGGAACAAAGTGCCATGTCGGTGGCGGATCATCTTGTCCTTCAAACGTACGTGCAATTTCCAGTGATTCGTGAGATGCTTCTGCCACCAATTTGGATAATACATCTGGCGACAAACGCACAAAGAGATTCTTGTTATCTTTTGCTAGAAGCAAACGACATGTCGAAGAGTTTTGCTGCTGTTGCGTCATTGGTTCTCCTTCATGGAAATCTTGTAATGTTACCGCTTGGCACGAGATCTTTTTTCCATCGTTTTGTACTTGTGTCCAATTTGTACTACTAGTTCATCCTTCCCATGCATGTCCTCAAGTTGCAAGTTAAAAGAGGCAATGAAACAAAAGGTTTGGGACGATGAATACTGCAGGTACAAGTAGGGATATCCTCTTTCACAGTCTCGATTGAAAAAATGATTGAAGAAAGATATGAGTGAAAGTCCCTCGATGTGTGAAATGAAAGGTCTACGAGCGCTTATTTATTCGGTCAGACAGACAGGCGTTGAAGTGACTATCGTAGTACCTGCTGAAATTTACGCTTTGTAATGTACTTCGAAGACTACCTATTGGTTGATTGTGAACTACTAACGACTAACGTTAGTACAAGGCAATGACGATTGTTCGTTTGGGGTTCCAATCAGTCTAGAAAATCTTGGGTCGACAAGTTTCATCCAAAGAAACTCTTGGTAGGAATTGCCTTTCCCGGTAAATTGTAGTTCATATAGTAGTCTCGAGTACAATAGTAATACTACACATAGTTTATGAAACAAATAAAAACAATCTAGTAAATTATTCTTTCCATGCTTGGACGTGCATGGCTAATCCATTCATCCATTCAAAAGTCAATATTATTATTATTGATATATATGTAGCCTCTTCTGCTACTTCCATGTGGCTTTGAGAACCGGTAGTCGATGTCTTCACATGAATGATGCAAGATTGGAATCTCAGAAAGCATCATACAGGTTGGTCGGTCCAGCGTCGGGACACTTGGGTCATTGTTGTGTGAACTTGTCTGGTCGTGTGCGCTGAAACACCAATCCAATTGACTGCGTGGGCATAGATGGCTGCAACCATATCTTGCAGCGGCAAATCCAACATTATTCACTGCGCTCTCTTCTGCCGTGGAGGTTCCTTGTCCTACGGAAAACTATAAAATAGTGATCTTCATTGTGTTGTTGACTGTGGATTGATTCAGAAGGGATTGATTTGGCTTTGGTTGGAGCCGCCTTTGTCATCAAGATTTATATGTATTCCATGATACTGCCTGTTGGCTAGGTCATTGTTGACGTGATATCGACTGGATCGGTGGCTGTGACGAGAATCCATGCATCCATTTCCGATTTCCAAAAGAATATAGAACACTTGTTGACGACTTGATATTGAAATTGGACATTGTCCCATTTGTCAGATGTATCGTTACAAAACGAGATGATATCAATCCCCAAATTCTCCATGGGTTTGACAATCAGTGCTTGAGTCAAGAAGAATTGTGCGGTAAAGATTAAAAAGGCTCCAGCAAAGAGTGATCCCGTCAAGATGACTCCCAATTGCTGGTCACTGTTGGGGTCGACAAGGACAAAGCGCAAGACAATACCGACCATGATACCCAGAGAAAAAAAGGCAAAAACCAGACTCAAAATCATTTTCTTGGATTTGATTTCTTGATAGGGTCGCAAGCGTCGATCAAAACTATCACAAAAATTCTTCCATTCTCGTCCTTCCTTGAAACAATATCCATCCAATCCATACGGCATGGCCCGTATGACTTTAAAGGACGTTTGTTTGGTATCTATTTCAATCCGTGCATAAAAGACCATTGTTCTTCAAGAGCTATGAACGGATGGATGGGATGATGATGATGGGTGGAACTGTATGAAATGGTAAAATGGAAGTGAGTACTTGTGTACCGGACGCTTCATATTCACAACCACGAAGTGTGGATGCAGAAGGACAAAAAATTTTTGGTGGCGCCAAAATTTTCTCCGAGAAACCCCTCTCAACGAGTGTCACACACACAGTCGCAACTGATATCTATTCTACTAGGTACTATTTGTACCTCATGTGATGGGAATCTATGACAGTGATGTGAGTAGGCGTTTGCTCCATGGAGTTTTTGGTGGATTTCCATGGATGGATTCCACGACGGAGTGCTCCACGAGGACCGGTGGAGTTCCATTGAGCATCCACGAAGTGACAGACAGACTTGATTTCCGTTGGAACTCGCATGCCTGCCTCGAACACATGTACAATTTAATATGTGCAATAAGCGACGTGGAACATGCAATCTACCAAAAGTCATGGTAACCTGGTACCAGGTAACTGGT
>SWEM01000250.1:0-42403 GCA_019593585.1 Nitzschia palea | reverse complement strand
CTCATCACCACCAGTCCGATTACTGGTGTGATTACCGGCATGATTACCGGTTCCGTTATTGACACAATATGATACCAGTACGACCACTGGAATGTTCATGGTCACACTGGCACTACGAAACTCGAGACCACCAGATCAAAACATGCTATACAGTACGATAACGAAACATCTAC
The DNA here is from genome assembly GCA_019593585.1 of Nitzschia palea. Lineage (NCBI taxonomy): Eukaryota > Bacillariophyta > Bacillariophyceae > Bacillariales > Bacillariaceae > Nitzschia > Nitzschia palea. The sequence continues at coordinate 42,230 of SWEM01000250.1, read as the reverse complement.
TGGTATAATCATCATGAACAACCGATACGGCTTGCAATCACGCAATGTATTTGCTTGCCTTTGACACAAGCAATTGCTTGATGCTGCCAACAACCCGGCTTTTGCACACGACCAATGTGCTGTCCACTTCTTCGGGACCAGCATGAGTGACGAATCATGTTCCTGCCACCGTACTGGCTAGGATCATGCTCATGCTACCGTACAGGTAGTATGAATCATACGACTCCTGCTACGTGTACAGTCTAGGAACTATGTCCTTGATACTACCGTATGCAAGCTCGACCTGCTTTACCCATGACACCGATCTGGCTCATGCACATTACCGATTACCGATGTGCCATCTCCTTTCACTGGAAAGGCAACTGGATCTGGTTGATTCAGTTTGCACCTGTCCAGCGCTTGAATTGTAGATGTGCAACTGGATGCCATGCACCACCGAATAATAAACTTAAATCCCTAGAAGCACGTCGACGACCAAACTGCTTCATGCCACGACTAGACCGTAATTGCACACGACCAATGTGCCGTCATCTACTTTTCACTGGAAAAGTTGCACATCTATCGCAATCGATTGTGCAATGTTCTAGCGCCTGAGCAGTAGATGTGAACATACAAAACATGCTATGCAAAATGCAAATGCATCACTGATTCTCAAATCAATCGTCATGTGCGTCACCACATTCCTAACACGAAGCGTTGCAGTGTAAAATATGCTGCAACCTTCAGGGGAGAAGCAACATGATGGATTGATTACCGCATATTGCTCACCCCACCCCTGACAGTGGAGTAGATCCGCTTGATCGAACCACTGACGGATAGGTTTCATGCTTTTCCTATCACCAGTACGCCCAACACGAACCACTGACGAATACGAATGGGTTCCATGGCTTGCCCTATTACCAACGACCACTACGGCTACAACGAACAAGAACAGTGGAGTAGGTACGACCTACCGAACCACTGCGGATGGTTTCACGGTTTTCCCATCACAGGCTCGACAATGAATCAAATGTATCACGATCACGATTGGCAAACTAATATGGAGCGATGGCCATACTAGTTTGAGGGGAGTGTTGAGATCCCTGTGTAGGCTTTTACTAGTACGACGGACGGACCTTGTGAGTAGCCGGTCTACTACAAGGTACATCATCTACGGCAGTAAAGCAGTACTACCTGTATCCTGCATCTTCCTGATGCCATGACGACTTCTACTCGCTATGTAGACGACTATAATATCCGTACCTGGTAACCGCTACTTTACACGTTTCTACCTCGTATCGTGCTCGTCCTCACGATGCCACGCTGTATGTCCTCGTCCACGGTAGGTCGTCACCACCGTGGGGACCTACACACGACATTCAACACGGGGACGGGACCATACTCACATATTTGTTACTAAAAATGGAAGGCTCCACCAGCGTCAGTTCCTCATCACATGCCATCGAAGATGTCACTCCCAAATCAGTGTTGGAATGTCTTCGTGACGCCAAAAAGCAATTGGATGAAGCCTTGAAGCGTCTCGCTCAAGGTGAATCGGTTGTCGATGACGATGCCCGTCCCACCAGTGACGTAGCGACGACATTGGATGATCCAGATGATTTGGCCGCAGCTTTTTTTGCACAGCAAGGTCGAAAGCAACAAGCCGAAATGAAACTACCCATTCATGAATGGGCCCGAACGATCCATGCCGTGTCACATACTCGTAGTATGGATAGTACCCATGGCGACGACAAGACTAAACCCTTCACACAACCATTGGAAAAGAACAATACAGGGGATGTCCACAGTGATGATGTATTTTGTACTGCGGATGAATTGTGGAATGAATTTAAAATTGCCTATGAACAGTAACAGATGTGATCCAATGAGCTGCTAGACAATGATTACACAAGTTGGTATTAGTGAGTCGAATGGTTCTGCAGAGAAATCGAATGGAATGAGAATCCTCCTAGGCAGCAAATGTTGGTCGTGTTATTCAAAGACTCTATCTGGTACAAAGGCACGCTGCCCCCTGACCAATGCCGTGTAAGCACCGACACGGAAGGATCCAGCTCGTCCAAGGTTATCAGTGGGAGGCATATTTACCATGAGGGTCTTTATAATTCTTCCAAAGGTGCTCCTGGCAATTTCTGGCTCCTTCTAGAATGCAATTTCCATCGACTAAAACCGGGATGGTACTGGAATGGTCAGGGAGCGAGTGGGAGGAGCCCAATCCCATTGGAATGCTGAGGTAGGGGATTTCCAGTGTGCATAGTGTTTCCCGGACCAATCGCGATTCAGGACATCCCTCGGATTGATACAGTACAAGTTCTTTTTGGTCATGTTTCGAGCTTGGCCACACTGAAGGCGTCCGTAACAAGCCGTATGTTGGCCAAGGTCGTAGATAGGACGGACCTGCCAATAATAGAAACGTCAGGGCAAATGGAACATTGTTGCTATTCCATCGTTGATCCGGCCGTGGAACCTTGGTCAAGACACTTTGACCATATTTCTCCCACAAATGTTGTAAAATATCATAGCTTTGCAAAATTACCACAGGCTCCGATGATATAGATTCTGTTTGATCTACCAACAAGGGAAAGGTTATATCTGTAAAAGACCCATGGTACTTGTGAACATATTCCATGGCTTCGGGACGGAACCTTGAATGGACATCAAAGGCACCTTCCAAAAAGAGTGTCTGACGAGGACATGGACGAATGTGTAATTTCAAATCCAAAATGGTTGCATATTCTCTAACCAGCCGACACCAAGGAGAGGCTTCATACTCGTACAGAGTCAGGTGATGGTGAGTTAGTGGCGGCAATGGATGTTTGCATTCACGTTGAGCCGTCTGGACTGCTACATTCAGTCGAATACGGCTAGCAAGGCGACTCGTCCAACGACTACCGGTCGAAATATTCATCAAAGAGGATAGAAGTACTCCCCTTGATGATGATGGGTTGTCCTCTCCCCTGGTCCTGTTGGGTGGGGATCGTGGGTCGTGGGTCGTGGGTCATGCATCTGACTACTTCGACCGCTCAGCATAAATCGAGCGTGCCAGCTTCCGCAAGACCCAAGAGATATGAAGATATATGCAGAAGAGTGTGTGTCACATTTTTTGCCTGGGTTTATCGGGAGTGAAAAGCTTTTGACATTTCACCAGGGAGTGGATCGCAGAAAAGGTGACAGCCGTCCGTTGACCTTGCACTTTTTTGGCCAAAAAGATTTACACCCACCGTGGTAAAGTAATATTATCAAAACCACGTGTTGACCACCCAGCCGAAACATCATGGATGAGAAATCTACTGGGAATAGCGAGGAGGTAATGGGTAATAGCGAGGAGGTAATGAGTGAGGTTGAGGAAGTTGCGGCTGTTGAACAAGTGCCTTCTAAAGAGGATCCCACCATCGTTTTGACACCTCCCAAGGCTCCCAAGGGACCGCCCTTACGATCATTATTGCAGCGCGGGGTGCCGAGCCGGGACTTGCCAGGTCTTGTACTGCATGTTTTCAAAATCGAAGAGCACGGAAAATTGGTACAGTGTGATGACGTTTTTAGTGCACTCAATGAGGCACTAGCAGCCGACGCTAGTTCCTCTTTCTACGACGAGAACCAGAAAGACCAAGCTGATGGTCCAGTGTATTGGGCCGACGTCGATGCCGACGAGCGTGATCGGACTGAGTTATATGAATGGATCGATAAATTACATCTTGGAAACTTGCTTGCTGACCAAATCAAGAAACCACTGGAAGGTACGAATTGTTGATTACTTTTTCTAGATCGAGTTCGTCATGACTTCTGACCTCTACCCTGTGAAATTTTCGTCTCTCGATTCAAAGACTGGGTGTCCAATGTTGTAAGTACTCGCCTGAAAACTCTAATGATTATCAGAATTCTTCCCGAAATGTATGAACATTCCCATCACATACCAAACCGAGTCGAGTACCTTGCCGCTGTCACGACCCGGCATATGCTTTTGACCTACACTACCGCTCAAAAAGGTGGAGACAAGAGTATCGACAAACAGTCCATTAATCACATGACCCAAGACGAATGCCTACTCGATGGATCCAGCAGCGCTGCTCTCATTGCTTGGTTGGAATTTCATGTCTTGCGCACACGTTCCATTCTAAACAAAATTCGGGAATGGTCAGTACAGTTGGTGAGTCGCATGGATAAGGATCCAGCCAGTGTTCCGCTGGAGGATATCATGAAGTTTCGCGATAGTCTCTTGATTGTCCTCGCCGTTGCTGAAGAACAGGCCCTTTGTCTAGACATGATTTTGAAACTTGACGAGGACACGGATGGACTGGATTTCAATACATTGAAGGGTAGTCTTTCCATCCTGATTACTACCGCCGAGTCGACGGAGCGAATGGCTCTCCGACTCGAGAAACGAGGTACCGACTTGAAGCAATACTATGATTCACACCAGCAAGACCGTATGAATCGTCGATTGGCAATTTTGACTGTTCTCTCGGCCATTTTTATGCCTCTCACGTTTCTAGCAGGAATCTACGGAATGAACTTTGTGAACATACCAGAGTAAGTCCATCTCATCATGACAACGGTAGATTTGCAGGATTTGTTCCCTGTTTTCTCACCTTGGGAACACTTGTTTGTCCTTGATTGCAGGCTTGAGCGTGAGAATGGATACTTCGTTTTAATCGGTGTGATGGCGTTCATAGCCATCACGATGTTGGGATTCTTTCAGTATCATGGATGGTTTGAGTGAGGTTGTAACACACTGTGTCAGACAGAAAATTTCACCTCATTTGTAGGCAGAAATCAAGAGGCCCTGAACTGTAATGTCTCGAGTCATCATTTCAAACGGAAATAACAGTAAACCGTTTAGTGGTATGAATTGGAAAGTGACTACCTAGGAACTAGCCTACAAAAAGGTAGGGATATACGAATGCATCATGAGATGTATAATTTACATCGAGTTCGGCTGTGATCCAGTTGAGGAATGCCCCTGCCCTTCTTCCACCCTGTGAAAAAACTCTTCAATTTCCTGCGCCTGGCCTCCATGGCGATGATGCTCTAGGACACTTCGGATGAAATGCATGTTGCCAAGACCGCGCTGCGACGAGGATGACAATTGGGAATCGTCCATTATTTTGATGCGACGATTCAAGATGGGGGTTTGAAATTGATGCTCTCTAGCGTGTTGTGCATCCAAGGCCCGGTGATGATAAAAATCAACTTCACTGTCAGCAGCGGCGTCAGGGTCTATATTGGCGAGTTCGTCCTGCGAAAAATGTTGCGTGAGCTCTGTGGAGTCATTAATGAAAGAATCATTGGACATCTCGTCTTCCTCAATCTGACGAAGTTCATCGTCTTCGTCGCCATCCATATCTTCATCGGACTCAATCTCTGCTTCTTCTAACACATATTTTGAAGCCCCAAGACGAAGTCGCTTCAGACGCTCTAGGCGATCAAGCTTGGTTGCTCTAGACGATTCCTTTTGTTCTGTCGCAGACTCATTTGCGACTGAGTTGGCTTTGATTTTCTTGAGTCGTTTCGGCTTGTTAAGTTTCTGATCACGAGCCTTTTCCACCTGCCTCGTCTGGATTAATCTTACAGTTGGTACGGGACTTCGTTCGCCTTCGTTCACGTGAAGCGAGAGGAAGATGTTTGCGTTACACGTATGTTCTGGGCAGAAAAGTGCTGCTTTCGTTACATGATCAGGCTCGACAGGCTCTACTCTCACAATCGTCCAACAATCTTGCAGTTTCGAATCTATGGCACAATAAGGATGCATAGTGGCTGTGCAGCTGAAACATCGGGCTCCTCCCTCTCTCGAGCAGTGGAAACATCGACGCTGTGTCGGAGAGCTGCCACTGGTTGTCAAGAATGGCAGGCATACGGGATGACACCAACCAAAATCGTGGCGCTTTCTACAGCCACGGTTAATATCACAGAAACGGCACGATCTTGATTCAACGTGACCCTCCTCCTTTTGCGATTTACATAAATCGCAAAACCATGGCTCCACTGATTCAATATTAACCTCGATCGCATAGCATGACTTGTGAAAACCAAGTTCACAACAGTCACATATGATGAGGGGATCATCATCAAATGACTCTGATGAAAAACAAACCTGGCAATTCACGGTCGCTACATTCAATGGAGTCGACTCAAAACGAATTGTTGGGGTGTGTTGCTTCAATGGTGTATCTGTCAGCATAACTTCCGATGATTTAGAGAATCGTGCCTGCTTGTTCCATCCATCTTGATTTTGTGCGGCTTGGCTCCCACTCTGCTGGCTAGGAGTATCTTGGATTGCGGGGTAATTAGTCGACTTTGTGAAAGGTTGTGGAGATGCCTTGCAGGTATACCCCTGATATTCCAATCCAAGCTCGGATTGCGATGGGTCATCGTCAAGCACGCGGGGTCGTTTCTTCCTTTTTTTGATTACTGATGCGACATCTGAAGGACTCTTGGTAGAAATAGATTGAACAATTGCTGGGGGGATCGACTTCTCTGGCTTGCTCTTCAAAGAGCTCGAACTCTTTGACGTCGAGCTAGCCTTCTGCATCTTGATGAACGACTTTCTTTTTCTTCTGTTTTTGAGAGATATTAAGGGCATATCCTCGTCGTCGCTCTCGCTTTCAGGAGTATTTAATCGGAAGGTGATATCATCTTGGGGAAAAGACTCTTCACTTGTTCCAAGAAAACAAGTTGCCTTCTTATCCAAACATCTACTTTGGCGAGTTTCCTCGTCCTCTGAGCTGCTTTCGCCTTCCGAGGACGACGATTGAGTTGGTAAACAGAAAGATATAGATGCCTCTTGAGCATGATTTGCGTTGCGGTTCGCGGTAATAAATGGCTCGCAGTGCCTTTGTCTGTGTTCTAAACCGTCATTATCGTCGTTGTGAGTCTGGTCAGGAGGTTCCGTAAACGTATCTTCGCCTACGCTGCTATCGTCGTCACTTGATGATGGCGGAGGTGTTGGAAGTCGAAATTGTAGCTCTGTAATCGATTGATCGGGTGCTTTGTTTGCGTCCACTGCAGCTGTTGTAGTTGCAATGTCATCGACCAGATCGTCCCGGCAGTCTCCCACTTCGGTGTCAAGCTCGCTAAAATGAATGCCATGGTTCGGAATTGTTGCTTCGTAAGTGATGGAACTCGATATGGCGGAGGAACCATCAAGGGAGGGACTCTGGGCACCAGGTAATTCGGTTGTTTCCTCGTGAACCTCCTTCCATCCTTGATCCAGGTTTTCAGCTTCAAGAACCTCAATATGATTGTCGTCAGGGTGGTTTTCATCCTTGTGCTCACCATCATTTGCATTGGGCTCATCGTCTGCCAATGTCATGGGAGGTGTTGCATTCTCCTTGGCAAAAGTATGACTGCTGTTGACCTTTTCCAATGGAAAGAAATCATGAATTGCAGCATTGAAACGGGATGCCTTGGAGGTAATATTGGTAGTATCATAAGTGGGACCGAATTGTTCAAGGGCTCGAAGGGTCCGCATAGTTCTCCCGCCATAAAACTGTTGCTGTGATCGATAGCGAATCAGCACTCGTCGTACTGACCTCCAGGGAGCGATATTTGTATCCAAAAACGCTAGATTACCCAGTCGCTGCTGTCGCTCTTGTTCTTGGGCAGTGCTCAACTTGTATTTTGAGGTTTTGGAGCCATTATTCTTGCGCGTTGTACCAAAATTGGCTCCCGCTACTTGACTAAGATGTAACTGTGAACCAATCTCCATGGACATGTATTGTCGTGTTTGAGGTGGAGTTGGAAACAAAAGGGTATCTGGATGCATGACGAAATTGCTTTTCTTTTCTAACGCACGCATAAGTGTCTTCTCTGCTTGCTTGGATTGTTCAAACGTTCGTTGCTCTTGTCCTTCGGCAATGAGACACACGACCCGTCCATCCCGTGCCCTACCCGTTCGCCCTGTACGTTGAATCATCCGAATGGGACTTCGCAGAGTATCGTAGTTGACAATCAAATCAACTTCTCCAATGTCCAATCCTTCCTCTCCAATACAGGTACAAACAAGTACGTTGTATTTGTCATTTCGGAATTCTTGAATCACTTTTTGCTGCTCCGACTGTTTCATACCATTCAAACGAATTGCACTACTGTCATCAAGGTCGTCGCCTGCCGTTTTCTTGTTCGATGATCCTTTGGGAGGTTTGCCTTGGCCAACGAAATGATGGGGTCGGATGCTTGGCTCATAAGTTCGAAGGAGCAGGACAATTTCTGCCACCGAGTCTCGGAATTGTGAAAAAACAATGACCCGACTACTCTTGCCACAAGCATCGGCACGACAAAAGTGTTCTTGTAGTATCTCGGCCAGTTTGGTAAGCTTTGGATTGTTCCGACTACAGCTTCCATGTTGTTGTGAGAGCGTGGTTTCAGGATCACCGCCAGTGGCATTTTGGACAAGATCAATCAATTCTTGGAACTGCTTGGATTTGACCAAACTGCTGAGCATTCCACGTTGTGGTTCGTTCCGTAGTCGATACAACTTGGTTCGCACCACCCCTAACGATTGATGGGCATCATTCCGCATTTCGACCAATTTATGTGCCACGGCATACAGACTACTGATGTTCCCAGGGACTTGGCCGTGATGTCGTTGTGCAAAGTCGTTCTTGGCTTGAAATATTTGAAAGGGCGTGAGTGTCATATTTCCATTTAATCGTATAGCTCCCCAATGTCGCAGCTGCTCCAGAATTGGAGTCAGCATATTGGTCAAGTGTCTTTCGACCTGCCGTTGTGAATCATTTCGAGGCACTATGACAATTTCGGAAATCTTTTCATGCAAATATGGTTGTACACTGGGATCTGCCTCGTGACGTGCTTCAATGCAATGGCTTCGCAAGGCATGCACGACTTGTTGAATGGCCTTGATGGAGGTGCCCGGAGTTGCACTCAGACCAACAATACGAAATTTGGCACCGGCTGCTTCAAGTTGTTCAATAACTTTGACGTAGGCATAGTCGCCAGTGGCTTTATGGGCTTCGTCCAACACCAAGCATACCACTTGGGTCGCAAACTCGTTGGATTCCATCAAATCGTTTTGCAACGTTTGTGGTGTACAGTAGAAGACACGCCTTTGTTGCCAGTATTCCAATCGTTTTTCTCGGGACAATTTTCCTGTCAAGACTGCTGTCGAATCCGCCGGAAGACCCATAATTTTGTAACAAGCCTGGACTTGTTGATTGACTAACGGTAATGTGGGTGCCAAAAAAATTACCTTGCCTGTGGGAAACCATCTCCAGTAGTTGTACATGACAACAGCAGCAATGAGTGTTTTACCAAGTCCCGTCGGGAGACTAACCAAAGTATTATGTTGCAAAGCAGTCTCGGTGATTTCAAGCTGATACTGTCTGGGAGGATAGCTTGGGTGTCGTGGGTAAATCCAAGTTTTGCAGGCATTGGGACAAAAAGGCACTGGACCTCTGCTATAGGCTATGATCTTAATGGGCAGGGGAGTGTGGCTCTGTAGGAGTCCCTTGGAAGAAGATTTATTACCCGTCGATGGTGGCTTGAGCAACTCCAAACTATTAGGGACTCGACCTTGTCTTGGAAATGACGTTGGTCCATGATGGATGGATGACTCCGTTGGTGCTTGCCGAGGAGGTGCTGGTGGATGCAATGGAACGCTGGAGTGTGAAGAAGTAGCACTCGCCTTTTCGAAGGAATCATTATCAGCCGCCCAGGTGTTGCCATGAGAGGACGTGTGTGAGGTTTTGGGTCCTTGGCCATCCCGATAAGGATTCATCCGTGAATTTCGACTTGTTGCAGATTTCTTCAGATTTTCCTTCTCAGCTCGTGACGAAATCGGCTGGGCGATCAAAGGAGTACCACCAGTAGCCCTTTCAAGCACAGCCGAAGTTTTCAGCGACGACCCATCGATTGTTTCGATTGTTTCCACAAGCACAGCTTCATCGTGAACCGTTTTTTTCATTGTTTCTCCAGCAATAAAATCTCGCATTTGCTGCCGGGTGGCATTTCGGAGCTCGCCACACATGACACATCGAGGCCCTGGGAAATCATGACTGAATGTACAATTGGTACAATTCCAGGCATGAAAACGGGACATGATTGATTTTGTCAGCTTTGCCAAAGCGTACTCATTGTTGTCTCTTCACCTGGTACAGTTTGAGTTTTGAAAAATGATGCCACCATGGTCGGAGTCCATTGGCGCGAACAAAGGTCAGGCGCAAAAATTCCGCGCCAAAACCTTTCATCTAAAAAATATCAAGTACTGATACAAGGCACTTGGGGTAGTTACACAAGTAAGTATCCATGGTCTTGAGCATGGCGAAGACCTTTCTCCCTATACCATGATTTTCTAGAGACTTAGAGTTAATCCCATAGAGCTGGAAAATTGTAGCAGATTCAAAGATTACTGATGACGAGAACCCTGAAAGATATCAACTATTCATATATTGGTTCTTTGGGAATTCTCACTTGCTTTGGGAAGGAGTTCCCATTGTGTTTGGAGTTGTTCACGCTCCTCTTTGGAACAAGTGGCCGCTTTTGTTACTTGTTTGGCAAACTCGGTCCCACACTTGTCGTAAAGAATGGCATGATATCGGCGCAACCCTCGATCTCGTGCTCGCGATCGAACAATGGTCTTGTCCAGATGAAACGAGACAGACGTGTTGGAAATTTGTCCCAATTTGGTCTGATTCCCCCGAATATTATGAAAATATTGCAACTTTTCCCACAACCATACCGAATTTCGTGTGGGCACCCAGGACGCATGGAATTGGGCATCCAAAGCATGATATCGTACCTCTTCGGCATCATCGTTGGTATCATGACATTTCACTCCTACATCTTCCAAACAACGGCTCAATCGAACATCTTCATCCGATGCTAGTGTGCCAGGACATTCGCCCGACGAAAATTGTTGCACCAGCAAGTGCAAGGCATGTCGATTCAAGGTATAACCTGCCCCACCTCCGCAATAACGTCGTTTGGGATTCTTGGCATTGGGAATGCTTCCCCCTAAAATCATGGGACGTTTTTGAGTAAAGTTCATCCGACGGATGTTGTCAGGAATAACATACATGTCATCTCCACCAATATGAAACCAATCGAATTCCAAGAGGTAATGTTCGTAGACATAGAACCACATGGCCTGTACCTTGTTCCACATATTGTCGTACGATTCCGGACCCTCGTGTGGTAGGTTGTATGCACCAAGAGTTGGATCCGTGAGATTCGATGCTGCCAGAAATCCATCGCATTTTGTCGCATAAGTTTCCACAATGGCTTGCAACACATCATGACGGTTGGAATGAGTATAGACCATGCAATAAATCTTTACTTTCGGGATAGGAGCATCGTTGGCCGCCTTTATCTTGTACAAGGCTTGGATGCCATTGGGACCCTCTTCACCTTGACCAGGTGGAACATCACAGACTCCGGGGATGTTGGCTTGAAAAGGATGTGGATGGTTCTTGATAAAGTATGGATCGTGCTCAATAGAGGGGGGATCGTCGATATTGTTGGTCGTCAAGGCGATGGACAGCCACACGTAGATGCCGACAAGCGGTATCAAGCAAGACAGAGGTTTGTAGAGACGCCGTCGTGGACCTTTTTGGTTAGGACGGTCTGACATTGCCATCTTGGTCCGACATGGCACATGGCTGATAATAACTGACAGGTTTGGCGTTGACAGCGAAGTTGATGTGATGTGCAATTTGCAATTGCCGATTGCTCCGAGTAACGGAAATTAACGGACATTCTCTACCGGTACATGGCTTGAAAGTGAAAGTGTGAGTTGATGAGTCCCACATACAAAGTGCCATTGAGGAAGACAAGCGCTGCTGAACTAGAGGGCAACGAGTTGAGCAAATAAGCTAGCGCTCCTACCAATCTGATACTGGTTGTAGTCTACCTCGAAGTAGTACTCGAGTACAGGGAACAAGACCAGAAGCAGTCTGAACGTGCCCTGTCCCCGTTTTCCTACTAGTATGCCATATCAATAGTACCAAGACCTTATTTGTCCGCAGGGTGGTAATCCGATCCCGGGCAAGTGTGTTCGCAAGTCGTCGCATACTACTATTAATCTACTTATTACGGTTTTTTGTACATATCGATATAAGAAAGTCTGAAGCACTCAGCAGTAGTAACATGGTAAACCGCTAGCCGTCAACAGGAACAAAGCTACCTCCTGCTACACAGTAGGGTACTTGTCCAAGGTCCAAGGCATCCGGGTGCAAAATAGCGCCAAAGATACCTCCAGCTAGAACAACAAAGGGAGCTTGTAGGTTGAAGACCACAGCTAGCGTCAAGGCCAGGCAAAAGACCATGGCATCTGCAGCATTTGTGATGGCGGATTCCCACAGAATGACGCATGCAGCACCTACCAAACCAATGGCCGTGGCATTGACTCCATGCAGTATGGCCTTGAATGCCATCATGTGCCGAAGACGGGCCCAAAAAGGTACCTAAAAGGAGCAAATCAAGAGGACAAAATGAGCCAGTGACACCATGATGATTTGTAGATTACTCCTATTGGCCCACAGAGTACATACCACGGCGAAAACCAGGATAACACCCGGAGAAAATATACCAGTCCAAGCCAGCAATGCTCCTGGGAGTCCTTTGTATATCGCACCGTAATATCCAGAAGCGTTGAAGAGAGGGCCAGGCATACTCTGAGCAAGGCCAAGACCTTGAAGGAACTGGTCATTTGTTACCCAAAACGGCACAAGTTCATCTTGTAACATTGGAATCACAACTTGCCCCCCTCCAAAGATGATGCTACCGATGCGATACATGGTTGAAAAGATTTCCAAAAATACATTGTCAACGTTGGCAGGTCCTTCAAGCACGATGACCAACACCAAAACACCAAGCCAGATTGAAAAAATTATAGCCCCAACCCACAACGGAATTCCAATGCGTTTTATGGTCTCAGCGAGATGGGGGTCATCTACGCCTGATCCACGTGTACCGTATTTACCCCATGGCTTTTTCCTTTTGTGATCAAGGAACGTAACCAAACCACCAAAGGCCAAGGTCGATGGGAATACCCACTGACTAGCACTTGGCTCAATCCGTGCATCATTGTTGGTCAGAACGGCAAGCAACGTTGAAAATAAAGCCAATACAATCCCCAAGGTGTCCAACCTCAAACCAAATCCATAAAATGCTTTGAACACCAAAGAGATGGCGGCGGGTGGGAGACCAACCAACCAAAATGGAGGATTATCTGGATCAATAAATTTAGAAAATATCAAACCGAATAGAGTCATGATAATCAGTCCTGGAAGCGTCCACAGAAGAAATGCCAACAAGCCTCCCAAGGGACCAGCACGAGACAGTGCCGTACTGATCACCAGTTGCACACCAGTTGGCCCGGGTAAGCCCTGTCCAATGGCAAAGAGTTCCGTAAATTCTTCCTCGTCCAACCAATCTCTTTGAACCACGAGGTGGTCACGAAGAATCGCGACATGGGCCTGTTCGCATCAAAGCGGACTGTTTAGTGTACCGTGGTTGTCACAACGAAATCAAAAGCGATGGCAAAGCAAGTGGCAAGAAATCTTACCTGAGGGCCCCCAAATGCAATGAACCCTAGCGGCCAAAATGTGGTAAAGACTTCCCACATTCGCGCGCTCCATGGGGCATCTAGTCCAACCCGCATGTGCAACCTATTGTCTTGAGTCGTTTCTGCCTCGGCATCATCATCGCCGCCATCATGGACCGATCCTGTTACGGGTGCCGTGTCGTCAATCGTTTTGTCGACTTCACGTTCTGCCTCAACGAGCGGCTCGATTTCTTCTGGAGCTTCGTTCGGCTCGATTTCTTCTGGAGATTTGTTCGGCTCATTCATTGTGTTGATTCAAACATCCGATGGACGCCATTATGTGCTTGTCCAAACGTTCACAGTTGCAGAATGGATACAAGGTTTTTTGGCAGTTTCTGAGTGATGAATGGAATCAAAGGGTGCACGTTTGGATTTCCAGAACACCCCTCGCGTTTAAAGCCCCATGGGTTTCAATACTATTGCCCCAAGACAGGAAGTGTGTTCCTCGGGACGACTTCCACGACTCTAAAGATGGACTAACAGTAACAACAAATGAAACGGGGCCACTGCCAACAAGGGTTATACAATCGTCATGAAGCAACGTTGTAGGGCGGTTGCGAGTGTGTTGCTTTTGTTCTACTTCGATATAGCTTGGACATTTCAGTCGTTTCAACAACCATCGCGATCAACATCGACCACATGGCGGCATAGGGCAAGCAATGACGCGACGGCCGATCAAGACTTGGTAGAGCAAGTTCGACGGATGCGAGTCAAAGAAATCAAGGCAGAACTATCCAAACTTAATATTTCGACGCATGATCTTTTCGAAAAAGAGCAACTTGTCCAACGATTAGTCGAGGTTCGTAAAAGGAATGGGAACACGGTGGAAATGTTTCGCGACTCGAGGCGATCGCCGTCATCCACCACCACGGCAGGTAACAATAACAACGTTATCATCGCCCCGTTGTACTTTACCAATATGGACTCGAGCACGAAAATTGCAGCTGTCAATATGGATGGTGGCATTCAAGTGAATCCAAGTGACCAACCGTATGCCACAGTAGAATTTCAAGTCTTGCCCGAAAATGGTGGCCCCTCCTTCCCCCTTCGATTGTTGCTGGACACGGCGTGCTCTGGATTTGTGTTGCGACCGTCTGTGGTGGAATCGAATAGACTTCCCAAGCTATCAACTCCAGTTACTATGACTGGTGCAGGAGGAACAGTTGGAGCTACTGGATTGACACAACTCTCCAAGTTCTCTATTGGAGACGAGACTTTTGGTCCGCTCCCGGCAGCCGTCCAAGATATTGGTGCTTTGCCCTCAGCATTGGATGGCATTGTGGGATTATCATTTTTGAATAAGTTTGCGGCCGTAGACATGGACTTTGCGAATGGACAGATTTTAATGTACAAAAAAGGCTCGACAACGTTGCCTAGTGTTTCTCAAAAGTTGGTGGCGAGAGGAACATTGGATTTGGTATCCCATCTTGGCATTTATACTGTTGATGTAATGATTGGAGGGCGCGGTCCTGTAAAGATGCTGGTTGATTCCGGCGCTGCAAATACATTCATGAATTGGAAGGGAGTTGCCGATCTTGGATTGTCAAAAAGTGATAGCTCGTTCCTTCAACGTCTTTCGGACCCAACCGGTGCGATGGGATCAGACAATATAGTGATGCAACTGACTCATCGTATTGGTGTGAGTAGCACAGTGAATCTTGGGAATCCCTCACAAGCCAAGGAGTTCCCGGGGTTGTCGTTGGCCAATTCAAAACGTGTCACAATCGATATCGGTGATATTGCAATCCTTGAGTCAATGAGAGGTCAGAATGTTGGCGGAATAATGGGAATCGATATATTGATGCGTGCTACATGTGTCAGACTTGTATTGGATGGACCGACGAAGGAGATTCTTCTGTATCAATAGTTGCATTGGCATTTTGTCCGTCCTGGACATTAGCCATCGCATCTGTCATCTCGCGTTCAGAATTGTAAGCTGACTATGAAAAAGGTATGCTATCAAATCAGGATTGCACGCTGGCACACACGTCCGACATGAGAAACCATGGGATAGGATATTGCGGATCCGCATCGAGCAGACGGATTACATCGTTGTGGGACTGACATTGTTGGAAGGGACCAAAAGCAGGATGACGATTTTTTATTCCTTCGACGTATGCAATCTCGCTATGTTGGAGAAGCTCCAAGAGGATGAGAGGTGGATCAAACACACCATGCCCATGCAACAGCGCAAGGTCCATTTTAATTGTGGCGTCGACTATATGCCTCTAAAATTACATTTCTAGTCCATATGACATGCGAACTCTACTTCTACGCATACCAAGACAAATCGAGGATAAAAAATCGTTTGAAAGTTGAACGTGACAATACGTCCAATGCTTACAAAAGTAAATGCCGAAGTTGATCCCGAAAGTCCCGACAAGGGCTTCGGTCGAGGCTATGTCGAGTATCGATTACAAATCAAGGTCCTGACTGTGAGGAATTGGATCGGGAAAGATACGTGATTTTTCCTCACGAATGGTTGGCTTCCATACTAGATTGGGCAAAGATGAAACGGTTGAAAATCTATTCTTGCTGGCACCCCACAGCCGCGTCGGAGCAATAGCAGTTTTCCATGTCAACATTGACCAAGTCGCAAAACCCAGCATAGTCAACGAGGAGCGCGAATTTGCGGTAGGACGGCGTCCTCTGGTCGCAATGGTCTGTTTGGTGTCCAACATTTTTGGCTCTTCCTGTACGGTTGATGTTCCACCGGTGGGGCGACTCCATATAGATCCTTTCTTGTTTTCCCCTTCATTTTGTCGCCGTACTGACTTTTCGCACGCGTTACGTTGTAGTGCATTGGTGCTATTACTCGTAGAAAGATGTTCTCGGAAAAACTCTGCTACAGACTTCTTTTTCTCGTTGCCTGGTTCTTTAGTAGAGAACGTGCGCAAGGATGCTTTATTGCCCTCAATGTCACGGAATGCTGTCTGTCCGAGATTCTCGGTGTCTCCGTCAACCAACATTCTGTCGTCCGAAATCCCCTGATTGGTGATGGCGAGTTTTGCGGTTGGGTGTTGAGGTGATGAATGAAGAGGCCCATGACTGTTGGGTGACGCAGTGGAGGGATTTTGGACAGGATCGACAGTGACTGCTTGTGCAAAAGTGGAAAATGGCATACGTTTTGCATTGACCTTGGGATTGGCATTCAATTTCTTCATATCCAAATTGTTGGGATTGTGATTCCAAAGTCGTTCAAAGGGATCATACCCGGTGAGCCCAACAGATTGTGTGTGGGCGCGTAGATTGAGTTCGGAAAGTTCTTGGATGGCTTCTTCCTCCGTGCTGTCTCGAGCACTCATGGATGACGTCGTGCTATTGGAGACACAGACTTCGGTTTGATTGGTGCGGGTAGTCAAGGCGTTCCTTGTGTCAGAGAAAACGACTATCGGAAAAAAATTGTGAGAAAAGGGGAACGATGGTGTCTTGCGCATCCTTTGTTCGCTCACCATCAATGGCAACAATAGGGCTCGATTCCATGGTCAAATCCTGGCCAATCCAGATGGCATAATCGCATGCCATCTCCAGATCACACAAGATTGAGACTCCAATGGGACGTGAGGCCCCCGTGACTCCAAGTAAGGATGGACCCATCGCCTGATTCGGAAGGGAAGGCCGCTCCTCGTCCAGTCCTTTGAGAATTGCAGAGCTGACTTTGGTAGCATTCAAATTCAGATCCCCACCACATGTGAATCCTTCAAATCCCACCAAACTGATACTACTGATGAAAAAGCCATCATCACCCTTTTTGTGATTCTGTTTTACTGCGGAGCATACACGCTGTAAATCGATTTGCGTCTGTCTTGTCAGTTTTGGGTGGATTTGCGAGACCGCCAACGTATCGGAATCCATTGATCCCTCTTGCAAGTTCTTCAACGATGCAAGTGCTTTACGAGAGTTGTGGCGCAAGGAAAGGAAACTAGATCGCAGTGTCGTAATCTCATCCGCGGGAATGCTCGAACATCCATCAATTTGGTGAAGTTCCGCCACCCAAGACCCCAGAAGCGAAATTGAAGGAAGCTCCAAAATCCGCGCCGCTTGCGGAATTGTATGATCATGTGTGGTACAGGCGTGGGGGAGCAATATTGCACGACGATGGTCTTCTCTACATTGTTCGGGCTCCAAAGCCTCCAAGAGTGCGAAGAATGGTGTCTCGGTAGCCATGACAAAGGCCCGTCGCTTGAAGGAAGCATGAAGGCTCTTGGATGTAGGCCGTCGTTTCTTCCGTTGTTGACGGGCAGAAGAAAAAGTGGAGGGATACGAGCAGAGTAAAACTTGGTCTGGATCTTGGACTCTAGAATCGTCTATTTCCATGGACTGATCCTCCTCACCACGATCGCCTGATTCTTGGCGCTTCAAATGTACGTTGGAAACTATTTCGGTACCACCAGTAGTCCCAGATGCCGTTGTATCGCAAACCATGTACTTGTTGCTTGTCGAGGTCGTGGTGACAGTCGACTCGCCTACGGACTCTCGATGTCTCATCAGTGGGCGTCGGGCCATTCCATCGGAAACGACAGGTACGGAGTTTGTGGGAGCGACGGGGTATGCTAAAGGATTTGTAGGAACTTCGGGAACTTTTAGTTGCTGCTTTAGCATTGCATTCAGTGCATTCTGGGAAGGTACCCGACGTGGAGAAAGGGATCTGGCTCGTGCTTTCCTCTTTCGTGGTCCCTCTCGACCCGTAGCGCTTTGTGCAATGCGAGATGAGTCCCGCTTCCGGCCAAGTTTCCTTGTTGGCCATCGTCGGGCGTCATCTTCATCTGAAGAAAATCCTGCCAAGTCGTCCATGGTGTGTGGTGTCGGAATTGGCCTTTTGGTTGCAGACTATGTAGAAATACACTGTGAACTGTCGATTCCGTGGTTGTGTGCCGTGCCGGGCCATGTCATGGTGTGTTGAGATGATGGCTGCAGTTTTTCTCTACCGGTAGCACCCGGGTCGACGTTATTTTCTTTAGGCTGGCGTGCGCCCAGTCAAAAAGCGTTTTGGGTGTCATCCGGCTTCACTTTAGATTTTAGCGGTGTGAGAACCGAACCCGCCGTTGTGGAGTTCTGTTTGACACCATGTGGAATTCCACAGAAGATGCTGCTGTCTGGCGAACACGCGAATCCATGTGCGATCAAACCCCGCGCCATATTTTCCTTTTACATGTTTATTTGTACTTCTAGAAACCGTCGATCGATGAGAGCAGAGGTACAAACGACCCTTTCCGTTCTACAGTCATGTTGTGACTGTGAAGAAGCTTCAGTAAGACTTGATGGTTTTTCTAGTAAGGAGTGTTATATGATGAGGCGATTGGTAGTCCGCGACAAGGAGTTGTGACGTTCTTGTGACGATTACGCAAGCTCTCCTAGTTGTTTGCCCAAGCGATGATATCCAAGCAGGTCTGGAGAGGCCACCTCTATTGGTATCCTTGGACAACTGTTTTTCCAACATGTCCGACGAACCTGGTATGATACATTTCACCTGGTCCGTGCCCAATAAATGACAAATTAAACGTATGACTAAATTAAAATGTAAAATCGGCCGAAAAAGGAGCCATCACTTCTCCTGCATAGGGTTTTACAATACCCGACAATGCCGGAACGGATCCTGGAATGGTCTGTTCAGACAAGAATCCAAAGATACCCAACATGGCCAAACGACCATTGTTGATCTCGGAAATCAAACCACGGGCCTTGGCCTCTTCGGATCTGTTCTTGCTGAATCCAAATGGATCAAACAAGTTTAGTGGAACAGGATGGGGAAGATTTTGAAACGTGGGATATTTTCCTGGTTTTC
The DNA here is from genome assembly GCA_019593585.1 of Nitzschia palea. Classification (NCBI taxonomy): domain Eukaryota; phylum Bacillariophyta; class Bacillariophyceae; order Bacillariales; family Bacillariaceae; genus Nitzschia; species Nitzschia palea. The sequence continues at coordinate 22,890 of SWEM01000250.1, read as the reverse complement.
CTCCTGGATATTTTCGCAGTGGAATTTAAAAAACAAATGTGAGACCCATTCCAACCAAGATGGAACATTCAAATGAAAAAAATAATGGACCAAATTCGATGACGAAAAACAAGCACTTACCTTTCGTGTAGTGTGCTTCACCATTGCCATACAACTCAGAGTACCATTCAAGGAATCCGACGAACAAGATGATTTGAACTTTGGATGCAAAGGGAAGGGCATCCCACTGTTCAGGCGGGGAAAGATCCGTCGAGGGGTGTGGAAGACCACTGGTGGTCAAGGACCATGGAAATACAAAATTGGATTGCACACAATACCCGACAAATGCAGCCATGGCTACACGCCCGTGCTTGATTTCGGATTGACGCAACCATCCAACAGTTCGTGCTTCATCAAAACCCCAATATCCTGCATCGACCAACCCAAGAGGATCCCAGTATCCCACAACTGGGTTAAGCTTCTTTGCAATATCTTGCAAGTCAGCCTGCTCATAGGCAAGTTGTTTTATTTCAGAGGTTCACAATTTAAAAGAGACGTGAGACAAAGAAATTGCCACAAAAACGTTTAATCCCATTAGAAGCAGAATTACCTTGCTTTCGGCCAATCTAGTCGACGATTGTCTCGCATGATTACCGGTAAAGGCAGCAGCCGATGATACCAGGGAAAGAATAGCAACTGACTTCATCTTGATTACAGAAATCGTGTGACAATGAAAATGATTGCAAGAAGAACAAGTTCTCAAGTCGTCGGAATCTCAAAAGTCAAAAACAAATCTTGCGCAACTTGTGACTTCAATTATCGTCTCAATTACAGCCGATTTGGGTGGTTCAACAGCTGGCCAGCCGACTTCATTCGCCATGGTCACAATAGCCCCGCGATAAAATTCAGCCAATCACCGCTTCAACGTAGTTATTCCAGCTTGGTATGATACGTGCACACGTACACGCACGCACGACACGGGACAAATTTGACAGTGAGCTGCGGCATAGATGAAGTTGTATGATACCACTTCCTACCAGGTACCTGCTACGGTGGTTGTAGATTTCGTTTACAATGCAACACGTCAGTACTCTGATATTCGGTATGATGAACTTTTGCAGTTCCAGTTATATGATTACTGTGGACGAGAAGAATCCTCGAAAGTCCAACGAGCACCTTCATTCAGAATAGATGTCGCAGCACTTATAATTGTAGCGGTCATTTTGCTAACATTTGGCAGAAAAAGTGTCACGTGGCAGCATATTTCATAGCGAGGTTTTACCTGGAACCGCTACCTTGTCGCGTGGGGATGCTGTCTGACCTACCTTGGTGTAGCAAGTTAGCCACCGAAGATTTTGGTATAGGGAGCTACCGGTACAGAGTACTCAGGTCAACATAGATCTCAGCCCAGTCATGTTCATATTGTTGTTAGTAAGGACAAATAACGGATGAAGCTATCCAAGCAACTGATGTTATCAAAAAGGCAAGAAAAGGATTTTTTAGGACATGTAGAGTTACGTGAGCACAATCTTGAACGCAACCGACTCACTCGATTCTTCTTGCGTTATTGCTCGTGGTGTGGAGCAACGAGTTATATAACTGAACTGTGGGAATGTGAGAGTGTTTATTAGATGGTGCTCCAACAAGGACGAACCAAGTAAGTTCTGGCCGACTAAGGGCTATTGAAAATGCGGCACTCGTTGGGAAACAAACTACCTAAGGCACTCGCAAAACCGTCGATGATGTTGACGGTAGCAAGAACTCACTGTTGGGTGTTTCCCAACCGATCACTGGGCTACAGCTTTTTGTTGTGGCCTGGTGAACGTAGGCAGCCGTGCAATCACTACAATGCCAGACTCCTGCGTTGCCAAGAAAGAAGGAATAGCAATGTTGTTTGTTGTTTGTTCCATAGACATGGCCGCTGAATAGGTTTCACGTGACGACGATGTGACGAGAGAAGTGACTTTGGCCAGACATTTTGTTTGACTATTGGAGAGAATGCATCCTTGGCATTCACCCACCTTTGACTCTAACTATTGGTTTTTGATATCTCTCTTTTTTCAAAATAGGTGAAGCGGCAAGCTTTAGACTTAAAGCTAGTAAATTCTTCCAAATGTCTGATTCTTGCAATGCTTGGTCCTGAATTCCATGACACGGTCATCATTGTACTCGCTCACATCGGTACCAGGATCAACTTGCGGCCTTCCCACTGAGGCATCCCCTTCGCTACTAATCACTTGAATGGCCAAACGTTTACGTGTCTTGTTCGCGGGGGAAAGCCACTCGTCGTATGCCTTCAATGCATCTTCCTTGGTGAAAGTTCTCAAGCACATGACTTCTTGTCGTTCCACATCCCAAAGATACCTTCCATCTCGAATTTCGCTCCAGTAGTGATTGGATTCCTCCCGCAAGGAATTGAACATGTCCAATTTTTGTTTCGCCAGTGCGACAAGATGATGGACAAAGTCGGCTTGCTTCATGCTTTCAATGGTCTCTCGAAAGTCAGCAATAAACTTCTCGATCCTGTCCTCCGCCTCTTGTCCACTCTTGCAAGAAGTCACCACTTGAAAATGCATACCAATGATTCCATTAGTCCATCGACAATCGCAAGAAACATGGTAGCCAAATTGATCCTTGGTCCTGATTTGATCATAGAGTGGCTCGTACATCATTTCCATCAACAGGTCCACCATGACGCGATCCCGGGTGTTGTCCTTGCCAACTTGAAAGTAGACTTCAACTGCCGTATTTGGATCGGTAGGATCTTTCGCGAGGCACTTGAGTGTATGACTTGATGAAGGTATTCGTACGACAAGTTGCTGTGGATACTTTTTCCTGGAAAGGCCGCTACAACCATGTTTTGCCAAATGTGACAAAATGTCATCTTGGGCACGCTTGGCATCCTTGGCATCTACATTTCCATGGAATAGAGCTTCAATTCCAAAGCTGTCCAAAAGTTCGGATATGGTTTTGACAAAAGTCGACAAGTCAATCGTTTCGATTGCCTTGAGCTGAAGTAGGGAACGAATGTAGCAATCCACAAGAGTGAGGTACGTAGCAACCAAGAGGACCACAATAAGAGGTTGCAAGTACGACTATTACCTTCTGCTGGGATGACCAAGAAGTAGGACGGAGGCAATTTATACGCAAGTTGGTAGCCAGAGCTGCTGCCTTCATCCCGCTGTTGCTGCATTGACGTCGATATGTCTCCAAACAAAGATCAAAGCGTTCAGATTGAATTGATTCCGGAAGGGATCCATCCGACCTCCCCCTAAATTGCATAAAGACTTCGAACAGTGTATCAAAGAGATCCAAGAGTTTATCATCAAACCCATGGACGCGCATGTAAAAGCCTCCATCATTGGTGGAAAATGCGCTTCCCAACTCACACACACTTGCCAGATAAGCTGCTTCGGTTAATGCATCGCATACCAAGTGAACCAGCAAGTCGGCACATGCACCGTGAAGAGGTGTTTTGTTGGCTTCCGCACAGTGAAGTTGTACTCGGAATTCGGCAATTGGTCGCTTGAACGTTCGATCTTGGAGATGCCAGAGCTTCAGCATCTGCGACGGACCAAAAAGGACTTGTTAGTTGATCTTCCTTACTACGCTTGCTGCATTATGTGAAAAGAACTTACTTGATTGTTGCAAACAAGCTTGGGCAAATGCGATGGAGGTGGTGATGGTGGAATGGGAGGAAATCCCAGTCCATCGTCGGCATCGAAATCGCTCTCATCCCCAAACTTTCGCACGGCTCCCTCCCCATCAGTGGCCAAAGCCACCATACGATATTTTACCGTCTTGTTGTCTAAAGTTCCTTCAAAATCCGTAGCGATCAGTTTAGATTGCGTCAGTTCCTCAGCGGGAACATCCACCTTGTGCCACTTTTCATCCTCGTCTTCGTACGACAATAGAATTTCATTCTTGATTCTGTTGTATTGCGTAACGGTTGCTGCAAACCATTGCTGTTTGGGAAAAATGTTAGGTATATGAAGCAAAACAACACATTCCCGAGTAACTTATCACATCTTACCTTTTTCTTCCCTACGGCAACTTGCAGTTTGATTGAACACTTCAAAAGTGGATGATCACAGTCGGACGGCGGTAATTCCTTCAAAGAAAAGTTAGTTGGAATGAAGTGGTTTTGAGGCGGCAACGTCAGCATGGAATCAGGTGGTGGTAACTGAGGTTCCGATATTGTGGCCCAATGCTCCAGTTGAGCTTCAGACAAGGCTTGGGACCAATAATACGTCCCAAATATAGGCTCCTGGCACGGTGCTGGACCTTTGGCTGGATCAAACAAATCATCAGATGCCGGCAATGTTTCTGCTTGGGGCACTGCCTCGTGAGCTTCGTAGTCGGAAGATCGCCCGAGCATTGTGGAAGTTATATCAATTCTCGCATTCTCGGGTTTAAAAGTTGTGTCCAATAAATGCTGTATCTTTTCTGGTTCATACTCAAAAAGTAATGAAGTCCCATCCAAGAGGCGATCGGCAGGAAGAGGATGGGCTGGTGCCAACTCATCTGCTAGGCTTTCAACTAAATCTTCTGGTGATTGTTCATCATCGTATCGATAGGAAACTTCCTGTATTGATCGAAGTTCATCGTAAATCCACATTGGAAGGCCTTGCCGGCAATGATATCGCAACATTCCGATGTACTGGTATAACATCGCCACAACTTCACGCCAATTTGCAATACCTTCTTCGGACAGGGCAAAAGATACAATGAACAAGGCATGGGATGACGCGTTCTGTAGTTTCAATGCCATGAGGATCAGTACATCGCAACTAAAAAGACAAACGGTATCCAAAAACGTACCTCATAGCCTTCTGCCCCGACCCCAGCACAGCATCCTGTTGCCCATGACTTGGCTTTTATGGCTGCCAACAAAGAGCCCTGTGCTTCATGACCAATCAAATGTGCCACATAATCACATGGTTTCGATCTCCAATTGCCAAGTTGTGGTGGAATTTGCCACGTAACACTCAAACCGTGCCGATCTCTCACCGGTGCCATGTAATACACTTTCGCAAGACTATCCGAGGTGAATGGCATCCCAGCATCGATGTATGGCGATTGGGGGATCGTGTCCCACAATGGGATGTCGCCTTTGGAAGGGATGTCCGAGAATGATTCAATGGCTAGCTCTTGCAATACATCCAAAGAATAGCCACCAATAACCACCAATCGCATATTGGACGCATAATAGTACTAAAAGTGGTTTGTCAGATGGAAGGAACAATGATTGCACATGCCATAAATCAAGATAACGAACCTTGTCGTAAAACTTCCGGAGCTCGAGCATTGGATCGATTTGGTTTCGCTTTGGTTCTTCTTGTAGGCTTTGCAAATTGCCCCATGAGAACTTGGCAAAAGGATGCTTGGACGGTGTGTGGCCACAGGTATGACTCATCAAATGTTGGAGGCGTGATCCGTCCGAGTTCTTGACCAGCTGAAATTCCGATTCAATAGAATTCAGTTCCCGTTCGACACTGTTCTCTGACAAGAGCGGCGAAGTGAAGAATTGGGCAAACATATCCAATGCCTTGCCCAGATATTCTTGAGCGATTTCGAAATGATAGACTGTATATTCCAACTCTGTGTACGCATTGTCACTGCCGCCGTGCTTGCTAATAAAAGCATCGTACCCATTTTCTTCTGGATAGTTGGTTGATCCCATGAATAGCAAATGTTCCAAAAAGTGCGCCAGTCCTTGACATTCGGGAGGATCAGACATGCTTCCAACCCCAACGACCATTGCTGCTGCGGCATTTCGGATACCATGGCCTGGACCTTCACTATCGTTGTCGTCGTCATTCTTTTCATCGTCCTGAACCTCGCTACAGTCCTTGGCGTCGTCAATCTCATCATTGTCATCACTATCGTCGTCGTCGTCATCATCATCGTCGTCGTCTTCCCGTTCCATGAAAATCCCCCCATTGTTGTATGATTGAGTCATGGCGACGGTGTCACTTATCAAGACAACGCGTAGACCATTGGGAAGAAGAAGCTGTCGATATTCTTTCTTGTCGAAGGGACTTTTCGATGGATTCAAATCCGGGCCTTCAATAACGGCTTGACTTCTGGGTGATGCATCCTCCAGATCTCGAGAGTTTCCATCAGGTGACATTTTACAAAAGCTGACTTTACTGCTCGTTACAGTTATCAAGAGGACACTATAAAAAGATAGATTGTTGCTCCCACACACCGACAATGATCGAAGTACCTCGTACCTCCACGTGTCAAAATGGGTTATGTGTTATTTGTTTCTTTTACGTACTACTGGTACCAGGTACGTACTAGACACCAAACTTGTACCCGGTACCTGACTCAAGTACCAGGTACAAATGCCAGTACCTGGTACGTTGTACTATTGTTGTCACCCGTACAAAGGACAAAAAGTCTATATCTTTATCGTTATGTCGACGCTCCCGACAGTTGCGCGCGACCCTAAATCCTTGGGTACCAAAATTGGGAACTCGCACTTCGTGTCCTCGGAGAATTTCACCTCTTATATATTTACACCCGGCAAAAGTGAATTGACTAAACACTGAGGGTTCGGGCTGTCGTTTTTGTGGTGGAATCGCATGTTTAACGATAATTAGTGAGTCAGGAGAATTGAGAGTGGGGAGGAATACTTGTACTGGTTCGGGAAATCTAACTGGATTTCACAGTTGTTTAGTACGTTGTAATATTTAACCCATCACGCGACATGTTGGCCGCGGAATTATAGAAACTTGTTCCAGCTCGACGAGCCCAAGAATCGAACTATGCCCATTCTGTCGAGCGGAATATCTTTCCCCGATCCACGACAGGGCGTAGCCACATCTCCCCTCTATTCCTTCGGTGAAATAACTCCGAGGTCAGGGCACTTCGACGTGCCATGTTTTCCAGACATCCCATTTCCAACTGGACCACTACTTGTACCAATTTGATAGTGAATGAAAGAACGAGACAGACACAACAAATAATAACAACATGAACAAACCAATTATGTCCATTGACAGGAATGTTTCAGCTGCGTCATCGCAGTCTATTTCTGCAACAATCCAATCACAAAAGAGTGACCAGTGTGCTCAACCGCAAAGTGCTAGGAGCAATGACTGTAGTGAGGATGATGATGAGACAAGTTTCAGCGCCTTAAAGCCTAATGACAGACAAGATTCATTACCAGTTCAAGCCATTCGACAAAGGATGCAAGATAAACTATACCAGCTTATTCAAGCTAGATGTTCTGTTCAAAATCCAAAAGCAGAGTCCATTGCTCTGGAAAAACTCCTCTTTCAATCCGTAGACGGCAATGAGACAAGATATTCGGAAATCTTGGAGGACCCGGCAAAAGTGGTATCCACACTGAGGGACATGGGAACCAAAATTCTTCTTCGACGGCTTCAGAAACGCAAGCTTGGAGGATTTCGCAGCAAGATGGTCTTGACCAAGGTACCAGCTATGGTAGTCCCTCCTCTAGATGCGAAAAAAGCCAAGGTGGAAATAAATGATTTGGGTCACAGGAAATCATTGGAAGATCATGATGATGACTTGTCCTCTTGTATTACCAACGAAAAGAGCACGAACGACGACGGCGACGATGATGATTCTGAACCAAGGTCACCACGAGCTGGATCATCTCCTGTTTCTGATCGATATCAACGGTTTTTGATAGAATCACTCCAAATTTCAACGCGTACATCGTTTGAACAAATGGATTGTGATGATGAGAGTAAGAACCCCCTTTCAAATTTTGCTGCCGTATAGCATGATGGGGAAAATTAGAAATGACGGCCACCTGCCGGCAATGTGGGGCTGGAGGTTATGTCATCCTCGCTGACTGCAACCCACGAAGGACCATAACAACCGAAACATAGAGTTTTCCTAGATTTCTCAGGTAATCGTCGCACTGAGCTATCACACCTTTTCTCCGTTAGTTTTGTATTCCTGTCCCAGTACTTGAACACACATCAATTGTCGTGACGTCGAACAGTCTGTCTGTTATCGGCAAGCCATCTACCTTTCACCCTTTCCCATTCACTCATTCTTCCTTGGTTTTGTGAACCGTATTCCTTTTTGAAGGGATTTGACCTGACTTTCGAACATGATCCAAAGTGTCTAAGGGAAAATGAATGTGCTAGAATATGGGTCATGAGCGACAAATCGATTCATCGGGCAGTAAACAAGCGACTCCCAAACTTGGACCCGAACCCACCCTGTTGAGCCGAAAAGAAATTGATGCGCTGTACGAAACACTCGAGGCGGTGCTACAGTCTCTCAAGTCCCTCAACGTGGATGCCATTGTCACTGGTGGGTCTCTACTGGGTGCCATCCGCCAGCATTCCATTCTTTTTTGTGACGATGACGTCGACCTGACCATCATAGACCATGATGGTACAATATACGATACCGTGGTCCGGCCAAACCTTCAAGAATTGCTTGGTGATGAATATCTCTACCAAATTAGACCTTGGGAAGGAGGAGATAAGATACGGCCCAAGAGGATGTCCAATGTTTTTCTGGATCTTTTTGTTCTTCGCCGATTCCAAAGTCTCGAAGATTTGAAGCAATTGATTGGTGTCAAGAAAAACGGCCAGCCTCAAAGTGAAAGTTACATTCAGGGTATCCTGGATAAAATAACAGCTTGTGCTGGGGAAGAATCTCCTCTTTACCCCTTTTGGCATTTTAGCACCCGGAAGGCTGTTGAAATGTGGTCCAAGGAGGTTTACCGAGAGAGTGAATTGTTCCCTCTTGACCGGAATCTCAAAATAGGGCCTGTCACTGGTGTATGTGGCCCAAGGATGCCGGTCAAACTACTGAAAAGAGCATTTGGAGACGATTGCTTCGATGTCTATTTTCAAAGTGTCAGCCATAGGATAGTAATGAACGCTCCAGTGTCCCACAATGAGGGTAAGAAGCCTGTGGCGTTGCCTCCTCTGATCGCTCCTGGTGGTACGTGGGAGGGTGGTGTCAAGACGCCATTGGAAGATATACATTATCTACCAATGCAACCGCTTTCTAGAGCTGCACGACGTCCCACTCTACATGATAAACAACAGCTCCAACAGTATTTGGTGCGTCAATCCATCCAAGAAGATTTGTGGACCAATAGTTCCAAGGTCCATGCTAATTCGAACGGCAGTGGTGGAACAAGACCGAAGAAAACAGTATACCTCGATGGAATCTTCGATCTATTCCACATAGGCCACTTGGAGGCGATTCTTCAATGCGGTGAGTTAGGAAATAGAGTCATTATTGGCGTAACTGGAGATAACGATGCAACCGGGTACAAGCGCCAGCCGATTGTTCCAGAGCGGGAACGATGTGCCATTATCAGCGCTCTCAAAGTTGTTGATGAAGTTATCTGTCCATGTCCATTGGTGGTTACGGAAGAGTTCATGGAAAAATACGGCATTGATTTGGTGGTACACGGCTTTGCTAATGACGATGACGCTAAACGACAAGAAGAGTTTTTCAAAATCCCCATGACAACAGGGCGATTCCAAAGAATATCATACTATCAAGGAATGAGTACAACTGATCGAATACGCAATATTCAGGCACTGCTACAGGAAGATGCAGACTCGAACAATGATTCGAGAGTCGAGGCCAAGACCAAGCAGTCGCAGTGGTTTGGACGCACTGTATCAGAAGCGCTGGGCTCAACTGATACTATCCCATTTGATCCGTTTCCATTTAGTCTTCGCCAAGTCGTGGAGCCTCACATTGCAAAAGCTCGTCAACGGCGACTAGAGGCACTAAATGCCATACGAGTGGCATCAGGATATGTTTTGTACGATGTAGTATTGCAAAGGTTTCGATCCAATCTGGGAAACGAGCAAGACTTCAAGTTTGATACGTCATCGTATCCCTTACTGGAATCGCTACTGCAAGATTGCAACCTTCCACAAGACTTTGATCTTTCGATCTTGCACGAGAATGTCGGCCAGAAAGAGCAAATTCTGCAACAGCTGACGATTCAACACTCTAGTTTCCAGACCACTTTTGACAAGTTCGTTCGAGAAATGTGTGCACCCCAAATGGCCAACCAGTTTTCATGCAACGAAATTTACTATCAAGCATTTCCATGTTTGAGAGTGGTCCATCCTGATGAATTTTCAATAGGGCCTCATTCTGACGTTGCCTATGGCCATCATCCTTGTTCTGTCAATTTCTATGTGCCCTTGACGAAGATTGGAGGCACAGCTTCTCTATTTTTAGAGAGTCGACTCGGAGCAGAAGATTGGCATCCTATTGAAGGCTCCTATGGTGAGTTAGCGCGAAAAAATCTTTGGGCTTTGCCTATATTGTCGAGTTACTAATTGATGTTTAGGTTGCGTGAAGCAGTTTGCAGGTGCGACTTGCCTTCATTGGACGACTGAAAATAAATCTAATTACACGCGAGTGTCACTTGATGTTCGACTTATTCCAGGCGACTTTTTTCATGCCCTCAAATGTGGCAGTGCAATAAAGGGAGGACAAAAGGATGTGTACAGAGGGAGTGCTGGATACTATAGTAAATGTTACAAGGAAATAGGCGATGACGGGTCAGCAAAATGGATCCGAGAAGGCCCCCTCCTGTCTCCCGATGCTAGAGTAGGCTTTCCTTGGACGGTCAAGGATTGGTCAAAGTTCTGCAAGAATACGAATGGCTCTCGAAACACACCTCTTACGAAGGAAACAGCAGCACCGTGACAGAATGTTGATAACGTTGAGCATACTGATATTTATCCCTATCATGACCCTATTTTCTTCAGTTGGTCGCTTTCTACTTGTCAGATTCAATTTTGTTTCGTTTTGTAATGTTTATAGATCGCCAGATCTTCTCGCTCTGTTCAGGTCACCGAGATCAATTTGTTCCGATGCAGGAGAATTTCCAACAGAGTACTTGCTGAGATCCTCCTGGCCAATTGGAATTTGTGAGAACAATGCAATCACAACAGCGACTCCAACTGCAAAAAGTATATTGGTAAGACTCCCAGATTGACCGTCCGAACTGGCAGGTTCTGTTTCTTTCCATTGCTCTGTCAAGAACATATCCAGTGGTACTTCCTCTAACTTTTCAGCCGGTTCCGTGATCGTGCTTACAGTTACTTCCTGTTTCTCCTTCTCTTGTTTCAATTTTCTTAGTTTCGCTTCAAGTTGAGCGATTTCGTCATCTGTGCTTTCAAAAAGGCGAGGTGTCACGCGCACTATTCGGTTGGAGGGATATTTGACACTCTGAAAAGCACTTGCTGAAGTCAAAACTACGGCTAGCAGAATCGAAAAGCCATAGAAATGAGCCATGCTGATAGTCTCTGTCTTGATAAATCTCTCGAATGGTTACCGTCGCGATTATTTGCTCTGTTCGATACATGTGGTTATACCATCGTCAATCGGCATATACCCTTTTTTTCAAACGTCGACAGCTCGAACGTCAGCACTATCATTCGAATGAATCGGAGATACTTGTTCAGTGCATCGCAAACCAATCTCCAATTCATGGCACCTTTTGTGAAGGAGTGTTCATCCAAATCTTTACAGTTAGATACCATGCACCAGGTAATAATAAAATAATCAAATAGTCTACCGTAGTCTACCTAACATTTATTTTCCCGTCCAGAGTTTTCCGGCATCGGTCTCACCCGATCGCAACTTTTTCCATGCTTCGTGAGTCTCCTCAATAACCTCCTTGGCGGTAGCGACATCCAAGAACTTCTCATCGAACCCAAACGCGTTGATGGGCTTGTCATCGGGAGTTTTGTACCAACGGAACCACTCTCGGATTCCAGAGGTGATGGCTTCTGGAACATCCGAGATATCGTTGTACTGAGACGCCAAAGGATCATCAGTGGCAATGGCCAAAACCTTCCAGTCCAACTCGCCATCGTCGATCATGGCCAAAACACCAAGGGGCTTGACCTGCTTCACGGATCCCATCGGAAGAGATGCGCTGCCGATCTCGACGACATCGATCGGATCGTTGTCACCGAAGCACTTCAACTCTGGGTGCTCCACGTTGGGGTCTTCCCAAGTTTGTGGCAAGCAACCATAGTTCCAGAAGATGGGGCCGTGGTAATCCCGAAGCTTTCCCTTCTTAATATCTTGAGCGATGGGGTTTCCCTCCTCCTTTGTGGCAACCTCCATCTTGGCCTTGGTCATCTTTGGGATTTCCACAATCATATTGTAGGAACCATTTTCTCCAAGGAGCGGAATGTCATGCCATGGGGAAAGTGGACCCTCCTCTCCCTTGAATTTCAAGCGAAACGATTCTGTCGCTGCCTCACCGACCACTTCAGTACTGACTCCGAACAATGCAGATGAAAAAGTGGAAAAGGCAGGCCGTGCTAGCGCAGTGGGAGCCCAAGCACTGGCGGGCACCGAAAAGGCGAGAAGAGAAAGGGAGGCCGAGAACTTCATCGTTGTATCGATAGATGATAATGTACGAACTACCGAAAGGGAAGAGTGGAAACAACGGTGTCGTCGGAGGAGATTCGACGCGGCCCGCATCGGAGGGTTGATGCCACACAGATGCGGACTGATGACGAGAGCTGAAGTTGACCAACAAAAACGGCGTTTCACGTGGATGTCAATTGGACCCCTTGTCTCTGTTCAATCATCGATCGAAACCCGCTCGAAGTGACGTACCAGGTACCAGGTACCTGGTACCTACTACTTGTACCTGGCGACACCTCCCAACTCCCAATCCATTCTGACCATCCAAAAGGGAATTTGTCTCTCTGTCTGAAGATGACTTTTTGAGTGCCCGCGCGAACAATTTCCATTGTGGGATGGAGATGACGTCATCATCCACCTTTAGAAATGTTCGAACCACCTCATCCTGAAAATGATTCTCATGTCATCAGCACGGTCAACATCTTGTTTTTATTGTTATTATGCTCCCGTGATCCGCAGCAGTTGGCCATCGCATTTTATTCTGAGAAAGCTTCTGGCCACATTTCATTTTTGGCTCTGTGCTTACCTGGTAAAGGAAAACATTTCAAGTTTCTATATTGAGTATTGCATTTTTTCCGACGCATTTCACTATCCGCAGTCACAATGAAGCTTTCCTTTTCAATGATGACTGCAGCTGCCCTGTTTGCCATGGAACTTCCAGCAGCATACGGTTTCACGGCTATGCAAGGATCAACACAAAAATATCGGCTACCATCTCGAACGTGTAGCAATAACGGTGCCATTCGTTCACCGACAGTACGATGCAGTACAGCCAAGGACGAAGAGACCACACAGACTCTAGAATCCATCACTGCCCAACTTCGCATCCCACTTTCCTTGGAAGAGATGGTGAATCAGGCTTCGAGTGCCATGGAAGATGCCTACAAACAGGGCAAGACACGTCAAATTATACGTGTGTTGCTCCCACGAAGTGCCAACAACGACCAACTCCTTCAATATTACGAAGAGGACATTGAAGATAGTTCTATGGAAACCGTATTGGTACCCACCGATGAAACCTGGCAGGGTGGGATCATGCAACTCTATCGTGCAGCATCCTACACTTGCCAAGCCATCCTACGGTAAGTACCTGTCAATTATTACAAGCTCCAGGACGATTTTCCACCCATAGGGACTTTCTCTAACAAAGATAACAACACATAGTCGCTATTCACGAAATGCTGGAGGTGGTGTAGTTCCAAGATTACAAGAGGATCGATCAGTGGATGAATCAGGTGTTGATGGGATTGGAGTCTGGATTACTCAAGGCAGTTCGCCCAATGACGATGTAAGTTGCTTTGTTCAACCAAGTCAAGAGACAGTGGAGGCCATTGAAACGATTTCTCGCCAAGCAGGCAATCGTCTAGTAGCTCTGTTGAACCCACAGTGGCGTATTGCCGATGATGCCTTGGATTCTGTATCACGTAGTGACGGCTTGTTTGGTAACATTGCCTCATTCTTGGGAGGCAAAGGTGGGTCGCTCCGTCGACTGGATGCTCTGGGATTTGAAAGCACGTACACGGTCGAGGGTTATGTATGTCGAGGGGGGAATATTCGTTTGATCAAACGATTTGATTCGGATTGGGCAGTGTTTGCCGAAAATGATGCGGCCACGGATTACATTCTTGTCGGAACGTCGGCTTCCCGACCTACCTACCAAGAGGTCGATGCCATGCTGGCTGATAAAGGCATCAGTCTCAAGTATGCAAGAGATATTGGTCTAGCACCCAAGCTTTAAAATAACAGACATCATTTTTACATACTTCTTCGAAAGGTCAATCTTACAAAATCAAAGACATGCACTCCAATCCGCATCGAACAATAATGGGCTACCGAAGAATTTAGAGACAAAACTTCAAAAAAGAAAAGTGCATAAAAGACTACCTAGTCCGTAAGAGTTTATATTGTGACGGAAGGGTTGAGAAAGAAACTACTATAACAACAACAAACATCACATGATAAGGGTTGTAGCAATATATCCGTCCCCGCTTTTCTGGTACCAAGACGAGAAAACTTGGAATAGAAATCATGATGGGTTGAGCGCCAAAGTCTCATGGCGCGGCGCGGAGTGTGCCGAACAATTTCATATTGAAGGCACGACGCCACAGCTCGAAAGCAAGACAAAGTGCATTCGGTGCCTTGCGGGACCCAATACCCTCACTGCAGATCCAGGCTTTTTAAAGCTCCACTGTATCATCTGCCAGATATTCCCGCGAGGCATCGGATGGGATGTGCGGTCTCGCCTGGCTATGAGTCGGAATGAATTGAATCCCTTGTTGTCGTCGTGCTTCACAAACTTCACAAGTAGCCGAACTGCACTTGTGAACATTGCTTTCGTAGACATCCGTTTCATCTCCAGATTTCCCATGGCGCGTGTATCCAGTCCATCCAGAGAAGATCGAATCCGCTTCACCAACAACGTGAACATTTCTCGTCTCATATCCTTCGTCTCCCGAAGGATTGCTACCCGTAGTTTCAAATTCTCGAATAAACGTGTCTTCTCCATCTTCATTGAGTTTCAAGTGCGACACCTCGTCAGCCTCGGTTCTTCGTCTGGCGAGAAGGACAATCAGAAGGAGAAAGGCCAAGCCACCAGCCGTGGCTCCAATGACAGTGGCCACATTCACCGAGTCATCCGCTACCAGTTTATCGCCCTCTGAATTGGAGGGCGCTCGGTTGGTTTCCTTGGTGACAACAACATTCTGTGCTACTTGGACTTTTTGTTGGGAAAGAGTTGGGATCAGGCTACTGAAAACTTGAAAGGATTCGACAATACGTCCCTCCATCACAGAATCCGAAACACCCGTTTGTTTGATCACAAAGGTTCCTTGAATATTGGTTGCACAGACTTGGCCGGTAGTTTGACAGTTTGCTGGAAAGACAGGAAAAATGGTGAGAAAGGCAACAAAATCCTGCCTCAACTTTGTAATCATCGCCCATTGTCCACTTACCGTTCGTAGATGAAGGGAATGCAAAGGTGGTTCCCACGTATTCCATGCTTCCTGTTTGAAGACGACGAGTGGCAGCTGCAACCTTATCAGAGGCCAAGGATTGGGCAAGAGCCTCACATCCTACAACCCATAAAGCTAGAATGTTTTGTATCGATTGAAACAATGCCAATACCCCCGACAGAACGTAGGGATCTCCCATGGTAAATGTAACCTGAACGGTGGCATAGAATGTGGATGTGGTCGCTCCTGATATGGTAGGATTCGTTTGGTCCCTTGTGGCTATGCACTTTGTCGATTGGGTGCCTGGGTCAGTAACATCAATGGTAGGGCCTCCTGCTCCCGGTGGCCATGCCGCCGGAGCGGCTGCACCTGGTACAACAGCGCTCGCAGGGGCTGGGGTGGGCGCCGGCACAGTCGGGGCTGGAGCTCCTGGATATATTCCTTCTGATGATCCAGATCCACTTCCACTGGAACAACCCTTACCACCAGTTTTCTGTTTCTTGGTGGATGGAGCCTTCACAGCCGGTGCAACTGGTGTGGACGGTGCTTTCTTGGAACGCTTGGACGTTGGTGCACAAGGATCCTTCCAAGCCCACGCTTTTTTTGACCCCTTTGGGTTCAGAGGGTCTTTCGGTGCGGCTCTCCAAGTGGGTGTTAGCCTTTGCAAATCGGCTGGATTATCTTCATGAAAGGTTACACCTGGAAACACCGTGTCTGTAGCGGTAAACGATTCTGCGACTGTAAAATCTTGCAATGCAAACAAGTCTCGTGTCTCCTGCTTGGCATGGTGCTTGGTTCGTCGGGATGCCACCGGCGAGACACATATTGCTAGGCCGACTATGCAAGTTCTCAGACGTCGCATGATTGTCAAGTATATTGCAAAAGGGTTGCGAAACTTTCGTGTCCAAAGGTATTCCGATACTGTGGTGCCACCAACTGCTCGTGCGAAATGGGCTTGTTGGCAATGAGGTTTGAAGGTAAAACAAAAGTTGCCTTGCCTTGTTGTCAACCAACTACTGCCCTGCTACAATCGATAGTAGTGCTGGTGGGATCGTTGTAGTGTAGTGATTGATTTTGACAAGACCGTAACAACAACGGCCAGAGGCGGCAATACAATTTTGTTTTTCAAGTCTTGTACCGGTGCGGCGTATATCCCTTTCCCCTTCCGCACGTCTCACACCCAGGCCAATAGGGATCAGTTGCCCTCTGTGACCAAATTTTGTTACACGGGTGCGCGACAATTTAGATTTAATAGACGAAGGGGCGCCTGTCAAGAATTATGCTTATATATGTCCATGAATAGTATATTTTCGGTTGAAAAAGTCAAATGAGATGAATTGGTGCGAAGCATTAAAATTTCGATGACTATGGTACAAACGGCGAGTTTCCCATGCTTTCGGTCGTGTGGGAGAAAGAATGAAAGTCCCACAGGCGCCACTGCATCCGCGTTCGAATTCCGTTCAATGAGCGTTGTGATATGAACAGAGGTGAAACGTCTCGGACAATCCGATGTCCCACATGGGCAGCGTTACAGTCATGATGTTTGTTCACTTCCTACTACTGCAAGGACAAGAAGGGCTACCGTATTCCTTGGAGAGTCATGCGGGATCTACTTGACATGATAAGTTTACAGTGGACTAACTGTAAGTTTTTCGTTAGGCAAAAATTACTAAAGTGTATATCTTGTGAGACTGCAACAACTATGCGCAGGAAGATTGGCTTTGAGCTTCACGATCATGGTTGATGGGAGGAGTGCTCACCCGCCTCCTTTTGTCAACGGAAGGACTATCGGCACAATTTATAAATATAGACTATAATGTTTTAAAACCTGCCTATCGGCACAACACGGTACTAGAAGTCAGCTAAAAGACTGGATACTACGACACGCTGAAGAGTAATTATAACATGGTTATAGGAATCATGCTGCAGCAGAGCATGGTATTAGCATGTAGCAATAATTTAGTTGTGTCGTTCTCATCGCGGTGGTGGTCCCCTCCTTGTATCGTGAGAGTACCGAGTCAAAGGTCATTTCTTGAAACTCAAAATCAATACTCGACTGTTGCAACGCCTTGAGACCCCTCTGTAATGCGAACTGGATTCTTCGATGCATTTCTACTGGAATCTGATCATCATTCACACTTTCCAGGAAATGACAGAACAAGGAAAATAAGTCATGACATCGATCAATGTAATTTTCAATCCCACAAAGAAGAAGATCCCATAGTGGCATCCATCGAAGAAGATCTTTGGCTTCAAACCGCAAGAGCTGGAAATAGGAGACTCTTCGACAGAGGTTCAGTGCACTGGTAAAAATTTCTGGATTCGCACAGTGGGCTTCGAGGAATTGAATCATTCCTTCTCGTTCGCCCAATGATTTCCATATACAGTGCCAATGGCAAGCATTTTCTTCAGCCACCTGAAACAACAAATTCAATCCCCGTTGAATAGCGCCATTCTCCATGTCTATTCTTCGAATTACGTTGGATATTATCTGAATGCCATCGTCCATGAGAAAGTCGAATCGAATTTCTTCCAAAAACTCATCCATGGGATTATCTAGAGTCATTTCCAATTCACAAAGTGCATCGGATAACTTTCTCGAGTCCTCTTGTGACTTGAGAATATACAGTATATCGTGTATATCGTTTATTGTCATTTTCGTTACAGAGTTAGTTGTTGACAGAGTATTTCTGCATGGTCAAAGAGGATTTTGCTTGGCAGAAAAAATGAGATCGGCGATTTCACCCACTAACGGCTCTACAAATGCACATGGAGATCGACTTAATTCGTTTAATGCAGGTTCGCCGTATTTGTCCTTTGCGACACTTGTTGCGTCATGGTATGAAAACTGCCCTGCGGACCGGAAGGAGATGCGATGACGTCTCAACCTGCGACCGATTCCGTGACTCACACCTCAAACTGTAGAAGGCGCGTCGTTTTTTGTAGTGCAGTTGTTGCTCATGTTACCACAACGAATACTTGATGTTTCTTCCCAGTTGCACCAAGAATGAAGCGGCACATTACTTTTCTATCACTCTCCTTATTATCGACTTTGACTGATGGGTTTTCTACAATTGGAGGTTTGTTTCATCCTCGCCACCGACATACGCCCAAGTCAAAGTTTGGAAAACGATACCACGGAAACGGTCAGAAATGGGTTGTCAACATCCTTGAAAAACAACAAGATTTTGTGGAGGATCCAGAGTTGTCTTTGAACGACCTTGTACGAGTAAACGATACCGTGAAAGAGTTGGATTACACGCAGCAGCAAGGTATCATGATCTTGGATGGGGACTCGGCCTCGTCGTTCCGGAGTTGGGTCAAGGACACGTTATTCTTGGGTATTGATCCGACACCCGATGTCGTTGCGATATGTACCATTTATTTCGTAGAAGGTGCCTTGGGTTTGGCGCGACTTGCCCAAACATTTCTGCTCAAAGATGAGCTTCATTTGGGTCCAGCAGAACTTTCCGCATTGACAGGGCTTTTCACGTTGCCATGGACAATCAAACCACTCTATGGTTTTCTCAGCGATGGAGTACCCCTGTTTGGCTATCGACGGCGGTCCTATTTGATTCTTGCGGGGACACTTGGCTGTCTTTCCTATTCTTTGGTTGGACACAAGTTTTGGGGTACCATTCCAGGCGATGCTCTGATGCCTGCGACCGTGACATGTTTAATTCTTAGCAGTGCCTGTATTGCCTTTTGCGACGTGGTGGCAGACGGCATTGTCGTACAAAAGTCTCGTGATTCCAAGGATCCCAAAGTTGCTGGTGGCTTGCAGAGTCTGTGTTGGGGGAGTGCGGCCATTGGAGGATTGTTATCGGCATACTTTTCGGGGAGCCTACTGGAAGTCATGAAACCACAGGAAGTGTTTAGCATTACCGCCTTTTTGCCCTTTGTGGTTGCTTCCATTGCTCTAACAATTGACGAAACACCCATAAAGAAAGATGTAATTATGTCGATCAATATCAATCCACTAGATGGTGCCAAGGCGCAAATAGACGCTCTGTGGAGTGCCATCAAACAACCTTCCATCTACAAACCAGCCCTTTTTCTTTTCTTATGGCAATCCACGCCCACCAGTGATGGTGCCTTTCTCTTCTTTATGACTGAAGAATTAAAATTTGGTCCAGAATTTCTGGGACGGGTACGATTAGTGACAGCAGCGGCAAGTTTATTCGGAGTCTGGTTGTACAATCAATATCTAAAGACCAAGCCCATCAAGGATATATTATTTTGGTCGAGTATTATCAGTGCACCCCTGGGTTTGACAAGTTTGCTCCTGATTACGCATGCCAATCGAGCTTTGGGTATTCCAGATGGTGCCTTTGTGGTGGGGGACGATGTTATTCTGGGCATCTTGGGAGAAATTGCATTCTTACCGACATTGGTACTAGCAGCTCGATTGTGTCCACCAGGTGTCGAAGCAGTGCTTTTTGCAACGCTCATGTCGATTAACAATGGTGCAGGGGCATTGGGAACCGAGATTGGTGCTCTGTTAACCAAGGTTTTGGGGATCACGGAAAGCAATTTTGACAACCTGGCTCTGTTGACTATCATTTGCAACTTGACGTCTCTCTATCCACTACTCTTTATAAATTGGTTGGATGAGGTCGGCTCGGTCTCTGAGGCCGAGATTGAGAAAACGAATTCTAATTTCGGAGACCCAAATTCAATAAGCGAAAAGTAAATATGCCAAGTTAAGAAGTGCTCAACAATGCGTGCTACTTAGAGTACCTAACTCATGACACGGCTACATCCAACGGCTACCTTCTTAAGGAGAGAATCCGCTAGTGAAGGCTTCAGCAATTTCATGCAATTGCTTCTCTGATTCCTTGCTGAGTACGTATCCACCATCAACAATATCTTTGAGGACCTTGGAGTGAACGGTCTTCACGTGTTGCAAGAAAGCACCCTCAAAGGCTTGGACGTGTTCCACGGCAATGCGATCGCAGTATCCCTTGACACCAATGAACAAGGAGGCAACGACTTCTTCTGGTTCATAGGGCTCATATTGTCCTTGCTTAAGAAGTTCGTACAAACGAACTCCACGGTTTAGTTGTTGTTGGGTGGCAGCATCCAAATCAGAACCGAACTTAGCGAAGGCAGCAACCTCACGGTATTGGGCCAACTCGAGCTTCATGGTACCGGCAACTGCCTTAGTAGCCTTGTATTGGGCAGCAGATCCGACACGAGACACCGAAAGACCGACGGAAATGGCAGGTCGTTGACCTTGGTAGAAGAGTTCAGATTCCAAGAAAATTTGTCCATCGGTAATGGAAATGACGTTGGTTGGGATATAGGCAGACACATCTCCAGCTTGGGTCTCAATGACAGGAAGCGCAGTCAAAGAACCTCCACCAGTCTTGCGGTGCATCTTGGCAGCACGTTCTAGAAGACGAGAGTGGAGGTAGAAAACGTCTCCGGGGTAAGCCTCACGACCAGGAGGACGACGAAGCAACAACGACATTTGACGGTAAGCAACGGCTTGTTTTGACAAATCGTCGTAGAAGATCACAGCGTGCTTTCCACTGTCACGGAAGTATTCTCCCATGGCGGCACCAGTGTAAGGTGCAAGGAATTGAAGAGGAGCAGAGTCAGAGGCAGTGGCAGCAACAATGATGCAGTTACCCATGGCCCCACGCTCATCAAGTTGTCCCACAAGCTGAGCAATAGTGGATCGCTTCTGTCCAACACCAACGTAAATGCAGGCAAGAGGTTCCTTCTTTGTCTTTTGGTTGATAATGGTATCAATGGCGATAGCAGTCTTTCCGGTTTGACGATCACCAATAATCAACTCACGTTGACCACGTCCGATAGGAATCAAGGCATCGACGGCCTTGAGACCGGTAAGCATTGGCTCGGACACGGACTCACGGGGGATGATACCAGGGGCCTTGACTTCAGCACGCGAGCGTTTGCACTTGTCAAGGGAAGCTCCGCCATCAATGGGCTGTCCAATACCATCGACAACACGTCCCAAAAGCTCGGGTCCGACGGGAACGTCGACGATAGCACCAGTTCGCTTCACAGTGTCACCTTCCAGAATGTCACGATCGTCACCGAAAATGACAACACCGACGTTGTCTTCTTCCAAGTTGAGGGCCATTCCTCGAAGTCCGCAAGCAAAGACAACCATCTCTCCGGCTTGAACATTGGATAGACCGTAAACACGGGCGATACCGTCTCCGACTGAGATAACAGATCCAGTCTCAGCATATTTAACAGTGGTGTCTTCAGCACCAGCCACTGCACCAATCTTTGCCTCCAAGAAGCTTGAGAGCTCCAATGTTTGACTGGCCATGCCGCGGGTGGCTACCCGGCGGGCAGTCTGTACGAAATAGACATGTCAATCGGTGTGAAAGGCGAAAAAGAAGAATTAGAAATGGGTCATTCTAGTCAACGCGGAATACGGAATCTGACAAATTTAAAAGCAGAAGATTTGATAAACAACCTTCGCCTTTATTGCCGACCATGGGCGTCTTTGTGGGTCTCCAATGCAGTGCAACTTCAACAGATGTGCTTCATCCTGTTGTGGGAATAAATTAATTTATAACAAAGGGGCCGATGACCGGCTAGACGCCCAAAAAAGTGGATTGAGGCTGTCCTTCAGTGCCGACCCACCAATTACTCGCCGATGCGACTTGCGACGAGTGGTACACCACGATCTTGTCCAATTCAAGCCCCGCAATTGAAGAGCAAATTGAGCACTCACCTGGGTAGCCGTGGCAAGAGCCACTCGCTTAGCGACAGTGTTGAGAGCGGATCGGAGCGCCATCGTCATACAACTTGATGTTGGGATGTAGCGTTTGGCTGAAGCGGGGCCTTTCCAGGTTCCCTGCGATTCCCGATTGTTGCGACGCAGATCCTCGGCGATACCTGAGCCTGTACGTTCTACGTACAAGGTACGTGGACTTCTTGGTCGGTTGTAGGGACGGAAGGGAAGAAAGCTCGACGCGAGCGTGCGTTGTGCGTGTTGGTGACGATGCGCAACGAAACGGTTATTATGCGCTGGGCAGTCTTGGCGCTATACCACCTACCTTCTAACGGTAGGTACGATATTACGGTGTCAGCAATACGGAATACCGGTACTAACGGTACTACCATCCACTACGGACTTTGTATTAGTAGCGATCACTAAAATGATAGCTGCGCTCCTTCTTGTACCATTGTATTCACAAAAAGTATTACCTTCGAATGCAGTTGAAAGCGAATTTGCAGTTAGATCTTATCTCTTCACGCAGAGCTCCAGTTTTGGGATAGACGTTGTGTGGCTATTGCGTCTGAAAATAATGCTTGTTACTGTGAATTAGCGTAGTTGCGTCTCTAGTGCACACGAGGGACCAGGCGACTTTTTCCAAAGTACCTGGTACTCTGTGTGTTATTACTACAGTCATAGTATTTGTATTTGTCGTTTATAATAACTCTGGGTGTTACCGTAGAACTTGGTACATTTTGTACGAAAGCAAAATTTGCGAGTAGACCCCACGTAGTATTCGCAAAATATCGAAGTGCGGCAAAGTACGCGCAA